>JAQQZR010000039.1:21907773-21952659 GCA_030068235.1 Notoglanidium macrostoma | reverse complement strand
ACACACACACACACACACACACACACACACACACACACACACACACACACACACACACACACACACACACAAAACCATGTGAGTGAATGACTAGGCAGCTCAGCAGCAGTGTGAAGTGAGCCGCAGGGAGAGACGGAGCAAGAGAGGAACAGCACTGAGAGATAATGTCCTGTTATCTGTTTATCCCTGGCATCTTCTTGAAACAGGAGACAGGATTTCTTCTTATCTCCTCAATTGCTTTTTTTCAGCACATTATGTTCTCTCTAACACTGTCAAGCATCTGAGCTCAAGCTTAAGCCCTTGACAATGCAGGACTTAATCCAAGAAGTTAAGTTCTGCAATGAATTATGAGTCTCGAGAGCAACCAGTGTGGCTCTAAATAAAAAGACAGTAATATAGGAAGATAAAAATGAGGCCACAGTCTAATTTCCAGCCTTCTTATGTTACTAGGTACATAAATATTTCAACTGTTTTGAATCTTCTTTGAGTATCGTCCATTCTTAATCATCTCTAAGCACTATTTTCAACTATGGATTCTTGAACCATAGAACTCCTGAAGAATAACCACAACCTTTTTTTAGTGTACTCCAACACTCATAACCAACCAAGTGCCAAATAATTACATTACAAATTAAAGCCGGTATAGTAAAAATGAACATTGAACCAGAACCAGACATATGGAAAGACTACATTTTTGAATAAATATACAAGAATGCTTTTACAGAATGATGCTGTTTAAAGGTCCACTATGCAGTATTCATCCAACTGAATGCCCCTCCCTTACCCCTCCCTTTCCAAGCGTGTATTATAGTGAATGATGGCTGTCAGGTGCCTGTAGCATACTTCCAAGCACAAGCACAAGCACACTCCTTCCTTTTTCTGTGCTAAAGAAAAGGTACAATTGTCCATTTTTCAAAATTCGGGTTCTCAAACTTGTTAGCCAACACCAGCAAACACTGAATCTTCTCATTTCTTCTTCATTGTTTTCCTTTCTTCTTCTTTATCATCCTTCCTTCCAGATTCACCCTGCCACTTATAAAAATAATAAATGTGGAAGGCGCTCTCTAGAGGTTTGTCTGTTCTGGGTTACTGTAGTAGCGCATTATGGCGGCTCTGTAGATGTGGACCCGCTCGCTATGTAGATATAAAAGGCTCATTCTAATCTCACAAAAACACAAAGATTTGTAGTTACAGGTAATTACACACCAATGAAAACAGACTTACAAATTCCTTAAGTATATTATGGAATGTATTCTCCATTTATGCCAATAGAGTCCCACATAGTGGACCTTTAATTTAGTAGCCGTTAGGAAAATTTTCCAGTGTTTGTCATTTTTATGCATCAAAATAATAATTTAACATTTGAAGCTGTTTGTCTAACATTTATGGAGTCTCTAGTGTCAGACGTGTCAATAATAAATCTGGTGTGGAAAATCTTCGAGATGGACTAGCTGAATTTGTTCTCTTATTAACTTAATAATTAATTCAACTTAAGAGATGCGGGTGAGGGAAAGGCTGTTCGTAGCTGCTATAAAGTAAGTGCTATCAAGAACTAACTTGTTTAGTGGACGTTCGACAACATGAAACAATTATAATTGGATAAAATAACAATTATTGTTTAATAACATTATTAAATAAAAGGTGTAATCAAGGCCTAATTGCTGTGGTATTTGAGGAATAAAAGACTTTCAGGCATACTGTTATTGGAAAATAACCGGAATGCTTTGGTATTTTCCTAAATCAGGATACCCTGTCGTATTTCATTACCTACAGCTTAAATCCTAAATCAAGCAAAGTTTCACAAGGGTTCTTTGGATAGTTCAGGGTTCTTCACTTCTTCACCAAGTAGAAGTGGTTCTAAAGTGGGAATTTTTGTAGAATTCGATCAGAACATGAATTTGAAGAACTTTTTAGGCTTATAGATGTAACCTTTTCTAAAAGAAGGAACGATGCATCTTTGATGTATTCCATGCATTTAATAATCATATTACAGGAATTCAATAGACATCATGGAACTACAGACAGTAGGCTATTGGTGCTTGAATTTTTTCTGGTTACAGATACTGAACCTCACATTGCTGTTGACCAGCAGGGGGCGATGTTACATAAGGCTTACCAGTGAGCCGGGATGGACAGGCTGCCCTTGGTGAGCAGGTTAGACTACATTTAGATAGCAAGCTGTAGTCATAAAATCAATATAAATCTATAACAAAACACGTACAAAAAAACCCGTTTATATTTAAACATGGTAATAAGAAATACACTGCCTATATATAAAAAAGAAAATGATACATCTGTGTCCAAGTTGCTAATACCATATATTAATAAAGCACAGTATATAATAACAGTAGAGGTTGTTTAAAAAAAATAATAATCAGACATGAACATTAAATATTTTCATGCGTGAACAAATAATATCTTTGTGCACTAAAAAACTGAGGGAATATAAATCCAGCCTCAATTTCTCTCATAGCAAAACAGCAGTATTTTGCTATTCTTTACTATTTCATACAACATTTTAGTATTATATTCATAATTACACTCATCACTATAATAAAACCTAAACATCATATTTATTTTCTCCTCACTGGATTGTATCCTGTAATGCAGAGCAGAGATCTGTATTTTAGGCATATAGGGACATCTAGTGGCTATGAGAACTCAAAATCCACCAGTGCTTAAAGTGAATAGTGTTCAGGGACACACATGCACAGATGTCTGTCAGTCACAATTGTTTCCCACATGGGGAGAAAAAGACCATAAACTGATGATGAATTCAGTGACAAACCGGTAACCCTACTCAATGCCACAAACCTGCCCTTTATATCACATCTCAAATTCTTTATCTTGGCTGAAACGATGTGGTTTGATGTGTTCTGCTTTTTGTGATGCTTTTCTGATGACCATGATTATAAAGAGTAGCTATTTCAGTTACTGTAACCTTCATGTCAGCTTAAACTAGTCTGGCCATTCTCCTCTGACCTCTTTCATCTAAAAGATCTTTTAGAACATCTCTTTTGGTGTTGTCTTTCACACCCTTCTGTGTAAACTTGACAGCACTGAGCTCACATTTTCCCCCATTCTGTTGTTTGAACATTGTGAATGTTAACTGAAGGTCTTGACCTGTATCAACACTCTAACGCACTCTTTACACAATTTTACACACCATTACACGTTATTACACACACAAACTCACGCACACAATGTTCCCCACACAATTATACCACCCCCACCATGTTGATGAATGAAGATTCTTCCAAACTTCAACTGATTTTTCCAATCTTCCACTATCGAAAACACACATGTGAAGATGTGTTTAAGCTTTTCAGATCAGTAATGCTCCACTGGGTTCACGCTTTGTTGACTCTGAAAAGCTGAAACCAAAAAACACTAGAGGTACTCTTGTCTGTCATTTGGTGTAATTTCTACTTCGATTGGACAGAGTATGCTTAGACTTTCCTCCAAAGGTATTTGGGGCGGGGACACCTCATTCACATGCATTATACCTGTAACTGTATTTCACATATCATACCAGCTTCATACCAAATTCATGCTTGAATTTCTCCTTTTCTAAAATATAATCCTGCAGTATGTCGTCAAATAATATCTGTTCAAACAATACAAATATACAACAATATTTGTCTTGTAAGTATGTGTTTAGATATAGATAACAGCTATAAAGTACATACATACTAACAAACTTTGCACAAATATTTGAAAGGGAAATGCCCTGCAAACAGCAGCTTATGTCGCCTACATTTATCTTGATGATGAGCTGAAGCCTTGAGGGAAGTTCTATTCAATAGATTGCTTTAGATTTATATGTACTGCACTGTATCATTTTGCTAACACCTAAGGCATAAGTATATCTTGACACACTTTTTGCTTCGATCACGCCTTGGGAATGTCATGGAAAAACATCAGGGCTGCTGATGCCCTGATGATCAGGGCAGCTATTTTATTGCTCATGATCATAAACAAAGTTATTATGACAACTTTTATTTATATACTGCGAATTTCTCAAGAAAAGTTTCCAGTAGAGATTTTAGATGCTGATTAGCATTTCTATCTCTTTACCAGAAATGAAAGCAAGATAGATTATTTTGGCATTCATTTAAAGAAACTCAAAATCTAGAAATAACCCACTGATATACACCCATTGAGCACTTTAATAGGAACCTCTATGCACCTTCTCATTCACTCATTATTCAATCGGCCAACCATGTGGCTGTTGCACAATGCATAAAAGTCTGCAGATACAGGTCAAGTGCTTTTAATTTTCACAGCACAGATTAGAATGAAGGTATAAAATCGCATTAAGTGACTTTGCCCAATTCATGGTTGTTGGTACCAGACCAACTGGTTCCCAGTATTCCAAACTGCTGATCTCCTGAGATTTTGACATGCAGCAGTCTCTAGAGTTTATACAGAATGGTGTGGAAAAAAAACATCCACTGAACCCCAATTTTGCTGGCGGAAACACCTTGATAATAGATGAAAGAGAGCAGGGAAAACTGGCCAGACTGGTTTGAGCTGAAAAAAAAAAAAAAAAAAAAAAAAAAGACTATGGTGACTCAAATAACTACTCTTCACATCCATGGTAGGCAGAAAATCATCTCAGAATGCACATCAAGCAAAACGTTGAGGCGAATGTGGTATAACAGCAATATCAGGTTCTGTTCCTGTCAGCCAAGAACAAGAATTTGAGGCTACACTGGGCACAGGCTGACCCGAGCCGGACAATTGAAAACAATTTTTTTACCCAAAACTGGACAATTGAAGACAATTGCGATGTTCTTCATTACAGTTTGAAAAAGGTTTACAGCAGCCTTATTGGAGGATCACATTCTTATATTTTCAAAGACTGCTCTGTGTAAACAGTACTGAGTTGTGTATTGTCAAATCTGATTAAACTAGAAGGGCACTCTGAGAGCGCAGACCTCTGCCAAGGACAACAGTTGACTCTTCCATGATAGGCAAGTCTGCAACCACAACCACTTTATATGGCTGGATCATATTTCTACATTGGCTATGTTTTGACATTACTGAACTTTACCACTATCTCCATTTTAAGATATATGGCATTGTTGAGCGCAGACATCTGCCAAGCCCAAATGCTGTATCTCGCAATGTTTGCAAAAGTGAAACTAATTTCATTGAGCTGCCCCGTGAGTCGGATCTGCTCTAAAATGTAATGGGTTCTGCCTTGCCCCATGCTATAGCCTGCCACCAAATAAAAAAAAAATTGGGAAAGTAATTTTTGTTCAGTCATGCTTACATACAAATAGACAAACAAACAAATTGCACTGAAAACATAACATCCTTGGTGGCGGTAACAAAGAGCAGCAAACACCAACAGCCTTGGTGTTCATTTAAACTCATCCATTTAAATGACAAATCATACTTGGCAAAATTCTATTTACAAAACTACTCCAACGGAGTTTAGCTATCCAAAATAAGTCCTAGGCTGAAGGGTCTGTTACAGTTATAACCTGGAGGTGGGAACGTTGCAAATCTCTGCATACCTGTGGAATTCCCAAAAGGGTAGTAACAAGAAACTTCATTCAAGTACCGCACTTAGTCACCTTTAAAACATTTAAGATAGGTTACATTTTCTAGGCATTTAATACTTATTACGAGATAACCTAACTTACAAGAGCCAGTATGAAATGTAGTACAAGATTAGTCAGATTAGTTGCAATCAGAATTAAAGATGGTATATTTAATTGGAATTTCCCACCTTCCTAATTTCTTATTTGATCCTCTTAGTTTTCCTTGCAGCTGTTTGCTTGCTCAGTGGTAGTTTCAGACATTATTTCAGAATATTTGTAATCAAACCTATTGTAAATGGGATTGTTAATTGTAATTACATGAATACACCATTTTACTTCTGTTTTTATACATTTTCTTACATGTATGATGGTGTTTGGAATATATGTTGAGTGCTGCTCTATCCATAATTATCCACAAGCGTGTTTGGGGATGGTGGCACAGCGGTGCAGTAGTTACCACTGCAAGTTAACACAGTTAAGTTTCTGTGTTGAACCTGCTGTCCAACTGGGCCCTTTCTATTCAGAGTTTGCATGTCATCCCTGTGTCTGTGTGTGTTTCCTCTGGGCACTCTGGTTTCCTCCCACAGCCCAATGACATGCGGATTAGGTCGACTGGCTACTCTGTGAACAGGAGTGTGAATGGTTGTTCGTCTCTGTGTTAGCCCTGCGATAGATTGGTGACCTGCCCATGGTGTACCCAGCCTCTCACCTGATTTCAGCTTGGGGCTCCAGCTTCCCTGTGACTCTTAATGGATAAGAGAATGGTATAGAAGAGTATAGAAAATGGTTGGATTTCTCCATCAAAAATTTTGTTTTGTAGCTGACACATTATACATTGCCTGTGTGTCTGTTAATAACATAAGTTTTGCTTTCTCTGCCTATTCCTTTTTTCAATTTTTTCCACTTACAGGATATGAACAAGAAGTACCAGTTTTAAAATAAAGTTGAAATACTGAAATGATTTGCTGGGCCCGCATCTGGACCATAGTCCACCAATGATCACTGTTCTAGAGATTTCAAGGCAAGATAAGGAGAAAGAAGAAAGAACAGCCAAAGTTTTAGGGATAATTATACCTTTAGGACAGCAAGAGATGCTCACAAAAAAGTGTATTCTGAAGGCTCTAAGATATGGATTTGTAGGTCTTTAAATCAGGCGTGCATTAATATTTGTAATATTTACAGTGTTCATCATAAAAAACTGATCAAATAAAAAGTGAAAGTAAATGCACCATATCATTATCGATAAGATATGTGGCTAATTAACGGTAATGATAAGACTGTAGCAGCCTTTTGAAATCAAATGAGAGAAATGTGTATGGTAATTGTGAATCCAGTCAGTCAGCAGGCTGTAGACAGTAAATAGAATTGGACAATGAGTATGATGCTAATGCATTAATGTGATTTCTAATGGAAAACCAGAGAGCAGCTGTTCTACATGCGTGGGAAAATGTTAGTGCAGGACATGATCAGACTGTCAGCTAAGCACGGTTCATCCACAGCTACATAGAGATGGATATTTCAGCATGCTTGCAGCCTGTAAACCATTTATGATAAAGATAAATGCACATTCGAGAGATCAAAAGCATTATGGTTAGAGGAGTTATCCTTCACAATAGTCTCAAAAAGTGAGTGCGTTCATATGTGACAACAACAAGAGAATAGTACAGGCCTGAATACTTGACCCTCTACAATGGGTCCAATAGATCTTTTGGGACTTTTTAAAATTTCGCTGTCATGGTATGTGACCACTTGTCCCCTTGGAAAGAAGTGTCACTACAAATCAACGCTGCAGTTTTTCTTTATCCTCTGATGAATCATTTCTATCCTGATGGCCGTGGTCTCTTCCAGGATGATACCACTTCCACAAGACACAGGGGTTCACGGAATGATTCGTTGTGAATGAAAATGGCGCAAATCACATGCTATGGCCTTCACTCTCATCACATCTCAACCCAGCTCAACACCTATGGGAGATTTTTATACAGTGTTTCAACCTCCATTATCAAAACACCAACTGAGGGAGGATCTTTTGGAAGAACAGTTTATCGGCCCGGTATGGTTCCAGAGACATAGAAATATATGTGCCAAGGAGTAGTGAAACTGTTCTGGTGACTTGTGGTGGCCCACCAACTTATACACTTTATTTTTCATTTCATTAGTCACATACACTCACTGTCCATTTTATTAGGAACATCTGTACACATGCATGTTTATGCTAAATTGGCAGACACACGTAACCAGAATGACTTACAGACGTGTTTTGAATTCTTTATAGATAAATACATCATACTGGATCAACAGGTCAGGGACTAAGAGTGCTATAAGTCTAAAGGGGAGGTCGTGTAGTATGAAAAACTCACGAAACTGTTTTTTAATGAGAAAGTGCTAGTAGTAATAGGACATCAGTAATGCTTCAGTAATGTCAAACATCAAAGTTGGGGAACATTTTGATCAAAATCACAAAAACATCAGGTGCCTGTTTCATTGATCATGATGATGTTATTATGTCAAATTTTATTTACTGTGAATTTTTTCACAAAGGTCAGAGGAGAATGGCCAGACTGGTTTCAGCCGACAGGAAGGCTATGGTATCTCAAATGAAAAGTGACCAGAAAAGCATGTCACAACACACAACACATTGAACATTGAGTTGAAGGGGCTACAACTGCAGAAGACCACATTCCTGTCAAAAACAGGAAACGGAGGCCACAGTGGAGACAGAGTCAATGAAACGGGACAGTCGAAGAGTAGAAAAAGACCAGGTGATGTCTTTCCAGGACAACCTGTTCCTCTGGAAACTTTGTGTACTATGCTTAACCTTTTCTACATCCACTTTACAGTAACATGTTTTAAAGGTCGACTATGTAGGATTCAGTTGATTATAACCACCTGAATGCCCCTCCCTTACCCCTCCCTTACCCCTCCCTTTCTAAGAGTGTATTAGAACGTATATTGACCATCAGGTGCCCATAGTGTACTTCCAAGTATTTCCATTCATGCTCCCTTGCTCTTTCTGTGCTAAATAATAAACATGATCCTTCATTTTTACAAAATTTGGGTTCTCAAACTTGTTAGCCGCCACCAGCAAACACTGATTCCTCTTCTTTCTTCTTCTTTATCTTCCTTTCTTCTTCTTTGTCTTCCTTCTGATGCTATGGAGATACAAAGGGCTCATTCTAAGCTCACAAAAACATGATTCTTAGTTACAGATGAATAGTCTTAGTTACTTATGAATACTATAGGGTTAGGGTTATTTCCGCTAATAGATCCCCAAAATTTTACAAAGTGGATTTTTAGGATTCATGCTTATGTTTATTAAAAATATATACATAAAAATGAAGAAACAGGGTGAGTCCAATAATAATAATAACAATAACAATAATAATAATAATAATAATAATATGCAAAGTGCAATCATCTGATCTCATCTAGAGTGTCCCAAGAACTCCTACTCGTTGACGTAAACGGTGTCAATCAAAACTTGCCCATCGACTGTACAGAAATATGGCCTTTGGGCTACTGTATGAAATTACATAAAGCTCCGACTGTGAAAATCTCAAATGACGTGTTCATGAAACTCTGCGGTGGCAAAGTGTTTTTAAGAAAAGGCTGGAAGGTGAGGATCTTCTTTCAGCAGCCATCAGAGCTCTATTTTACTGTATGATTAATTATAGCTCGTTACTAAACTGCCTGCTTGTGTTACACCGTTGTGCAGGATCAAGTTTAGCTGAAGTTAAGCACCAGTTTAGCTTAAAGGCCGGGCGACTTTTTTTTTCCAGCTATATGCTACATTCAATTTTTACTCTCAAAGACCTCGGATGACACTGAAAGGAGGAGTGGGCAATTAACAGTCATTACCTCATCAAAAAAACTGGACAGCCCTGAACTCATGCTATAAAGGAGCTTCAAGTGCCGCCGGTGCAAGCAACACAAAAAGTAATGTCGGCTAAATACAATGTATAATAAACATATAATATATAATAAAATCTCGCTCAACCACGCTTATTTAAAAAAAGAAATAATAATAATAATAATAATAATAATAATAATAATAATGTCGACTGTTTTTAGATTATTAATTATCTGCCGGAGTGTTAGCGAGCTTTAAAAATTTAAAAGTGATTTTATTGCTCTATTTAGTGATAAGTAATTCATTAGAAATAGAAAGCTTTATATAAAGGCTATATAAAAAGCATTCCAGTACATAGTATTTGTTGTTATATGACTATTTTCTTTTTTTAAAAATGAAATAAAATAAAACAAAAAGTGGGTGATATTAACTGTCCCTTGGTGCTTTTTTTGCGCAATAATAAAACACGTAAAGAAAATTACGTGTAAGATAGAAGACATAATATAGACAAGAACCTTAAAGCTGCTCCATTGCGAGCAAGACTCAAGTAAATCATTCCCGAAAATTCGCATGTATGTAGTTATTTAACACGTGGCAGGTTTACAAGTGAAAGCTCGATCCAAATGTCGAGTTAAGTGTGAAATAAATAGGTTGTTTAAGGGAAGGTTTTTTTTGTTTGTTTCCAAAGTCACACGCACGCACGCACACACGCGCGCGCACACGCACATTGTGTGGCGCTGTAAGTTTGGTTAACAGTTCCACAAACTCCTTAAAAGGAAAAGAAGACGCACACCAAGTTTAAGAAGTTTAACCAAGTTGAAGAACAGACACGGAAACTGAGACAATAGACCTAGCAATTAGCTAAAGGCCTATTACAATGAACAAAATGCTATAATAACAATTAACAATTAGGAGAAATCATATGCCTTCTAATGAACTAAATTTTACTTGAACACGGATGAGATTTAAGAAGACAAAAGTACAAACTTGCAGACCTGGTTATAAATGTAATTGACTAGAGAAATCCCTGTGGGGCCCTTTGGATTTTCACAGGCCAGAGGATGTTATTTATCGGGTAGCTCTATTTATAACACATAGTAGGGCTGAATAATCTGTGGGACGAGGAGGTGAGGGTAGAGGAGCTGAACTCATTCTACAATATGGCAAAAATTGTACACATTGTTCATAATATTCGTTTTCATGTCCTGAACAAGAGGCTGTGGGTTTTTCCTATTCCTCAGAATATTTCCTTGATTTTGTGAAAAGAGCATATGTATTAATAAGCTTTAGCGGAAAGACATTATAAAGGGGACATCAGTGGTCCTTAAGGTCCAGCTAAGTTAAATCCACAGTTCTCAAACTAGGCTCCGGGAAGCATAGCCAGAGAAAGAGAGAGATCAATGTGATGCTCGTTGTACCATTTATTTAATTTTCTACAATGATGTTTGTGCTGCGCTACTTTTGGAAAACTCATGCCGGAATATCAATATGCATGTATAAATAATGAGTATGACATTTGAATATTTGCATCATCTCTATGATTTATTTGACTTTTTTTAGTGCCTTTGTTTTTGAGAGTGTGTATTATTACACTTATTCTAGAGATAACATGATTTGTCGCGTTTATAGAGAAGATGCCGCAGTACCAACACCACACACACACACACACGCACACGCACGCATGCACGCACGCGCGCGCCTGTGTACGGAGAGTCATTAAAAGGGGGGATAAACAGTCTGCTCGTCTCAGCCTCAGCCATGCATTGCGGGCTTTGGCGCCTCGGCCTCTTCAGCGACAACATCAGGTGTTGGGTTTCTGTTTGTTATGCTCTGTGCGTGTTCACTACAGGCCTAATAGTCGCGCTGGATGCCGGGTTCGGCGTCACTCACACACTGATGGAATTAACACCCAATAAGACAGCACAGCTTTAACACAGAGACCATGAGGGACGACCCAATTACTTACCGCACTAATAAATATTTAATGGTTGGAAATGAGCCGTTTAGATCATTCCGTTTAGTGCAGAGCGACTAAACAATCCTAACAATGATCCCTCAATATTGAAGAAGAAATAGGCTTTGAACAGAAGAGGGTGAAACTGCAGACCTATCTTAATAAAAATAATAATAATAATAATAATAATAATAACTAAAATATCGCATCTGTACATTTAAAATCGCTATACACACACGCAAATAAATAAATAGATAAATAAAATCAATACACGCTTTAACTGTAAGAAAAAAAAAATCATAGTTCCCCTCAGGCTAATCTATTTTAAAAAATAAAGCATTTTTAAAAGACGCATTATTGAAATAGTGTAGACTACCATAATATTTTGACGACCTATTAGAGTCATTTCCGAACCTTCTACCTATATAACTTTCTTAAAACTAACTAAATAAAATCTGCCATTAGATTGATTAGCTACATAGGCATAATAAGTTCAAATTGGTGCACTGGGGTTTCCACTTTTGTAACCAAATTAGAAAATCTCCAAGCTGCTGGGCTTCACTTTGAGAACCCATCTGGGAACCATGGAACTCTTAGAGATTATAAGAAGAAGTGTTTTAGGAAAACTAAGAACCAATAACTATTCCCACAAATGGGGCAAAAAAAAAAAAAAAAAAAAAAAAAAAAAAAATTCTGCATAATCCTACCTTGCAGATCAAATACATAGGTTTTCCAAAAAAAAAAAAAAAAAGAAAAAAAAAAGAAATAAGAAAAAGGAAAGTAAAACAAAGAAAAAATATGCAACGTCGTGTTACACAAAAATATGTACATTCCAATAATTCACACTTTAAGAACACTGATTATTTGGACATGCATTCCGAAGAAAACACTTGGTCCTGTTATAAAAGTCGCCCACCTTTTCTGCGTATATAAGTTACATATATAGTGTAATTCGTTAGTTACATTTAAGGAGGATGCACATGAACATTCTCACACTAATACGAGAAAACCTGGTGGATAAAGTATCCTAACCAGAATCCTAACTGCATCTAACTGATTGTGGTGGATCAGTGTTACGTGCTGTTGCGTGGCACTGAGTGGGAGGGGTCATCATCATCAGAATACAAACAGACATAAGAGTGAACTTCCCACCTCTTCCCAACTTCAAGAATCAGCTAATGGCACTTGGCGGAAGTGTGAGCAGAGAGCTGAAAGCCATACACCCCAGAATCTCATGCAGGACCTTTACCAGGAGACGCCGTAACACAAAAGTCTCCGTAAAAGCGACTCGAGATTCAGCCTCGCGCATTTGTTTGATGCAGAAATTGTGATCACAAATTGTGATATTTTTTGCAGCGCTCTCTCGGGCCTGTACAGCCTCGCTATTGACTCGATCCCGACTCTGTGCACGCGATGCTCGCCAGCCCGGTAACCTCGACGCCTTTCTCGGTTAAGGATATCTTAAAATTGGAACAGCAGCATGTGTTTAACCAGCAGGGGTTTTCGAGCCCAGAGCCGGACGCGGCTCCGCTGCAGTCTTTGCAGTTTCAGTGCATGCACAGTACACTCAGCCGGAGCCTGGAGCTGCTCTACAGCCCGGACAAACCCACTTTCAGTCCGGGGGAGCAGATGAAATG
The DNA here is from genome assembly GCA_030068235.1 of Notoglanidium macrostoma. Lineage (NCBI taxonomy): Eukaryota > Metazoa > Chordata > Actinopteri > Siluriformes > Auchenoglanididae > Notoglanidium > Notoglanidium macrostoma. The sequence goes on along the minus strand of JAQQZR010000039.1, from coordinate 21,939,666 downwards.
TGTCCTCAGCGCTGACGACTTCGGCTCCTGCGGCTCTCCGACAGAAGAGGGGAAGGATCAAAGTTCGAACTCAGGTAAATGGAAAAAAAAAAAAAGTATAATAATAATAATAATGTCAGTAAAAACAATGCGTATTTTAAGCAGACAACGCATTAAGATGACTAGACGTCACTGAATTATCCAGCTAAATATACACCATATCTACTGTAGCCTACTCAGAATAAAGCTAGCAAACTGTACTTTTGTCGCTGTCATGGTACCATTAAGTTTGCATCTTCCTCCTTTAACCTAAGAGCATTTTGGTCCTTAAGGTCCATTTATGGGACTTAATTTTAAAGGTTTCTAGATACACAATAAAGGTTAGAAATAAAGGCGTGTTATGTCCCCTTGATGGTACCACCCAAGTGACAGGTAACAGTACAGTTTGGTCCTTTTTTCCTGATTTCTGAGGGTGTGTGTTATTAAAAGGCTGTGGTGGAGTTTTTGCATTAAATAGACATAGCAGTATTAATTTATTTCTACAGCTCTGTCCATTTGGATACATATAAACACTTTAGGTCAGTCGTTCTCAAACTGGGTTTAGGGGACTTCCAGGTGACTTTTTTTCTTTCTTTCGTTCTTTCTTGCTGTCAAGCTCAGGATTTACTGCCCTCTCCTACTGTACCATTTGTTAGTTATTGTTTTGTTATTGTATATCAGGATCCACCTAACTATTCACTTGAATTGAGTAGACTTTATTATACCATGACAGTAATGTGTCTCTCTTAAACTGAAAAAAGAAACATTGGATAAAACAAACAAAAAAAATGCATCAACTTATTGCTTATATATATTTTTTTCTCTTCTGAAAAAAATGAAACAAAATAATAAAAAAAAACTTTTTTTTTTTTTTTACAGCTGATAAAAATGTAAAAGAATTACCTGCAACAAGCTGACGCATATTTTTTTTTTAAGTTTTATCCAAGGTCTCTTTTTCGAATTTACTCATTTGCTAATCTAAAACTACTACTACTACTAAAGTTTACATGTGAGAGTGAATGAATCTAACTGCAGTTTCATTTAAAGTAGAAATGCTGACTATTACAGAATTTGTTCCAAATCTATAGCCTATTAATACGCAGTGTAAAAGTTTGGGTTCTGTGGGTAGAAAAATAAGGATAAAAAAAAAAAAAAAACTCTAAATCACTAAATATGATGCTACATATATGACTTATGTATATTGTAATATATATATATATATATAGATAGATAGATAGATAGATAGATAGATAGATAGATAGATAGATAGATAGATAGATAGATAGAAAATGTATATAACATGTAGACTATCTTTCACATGGAAATGTAGCTATAGTGGTAGCCTATAAAACGACTCAAGGTATATGACTGGACTGTAATAAATTTTTAGAGTAAAACTTTGAATGTATACCAGATGTACCTTTCTAGGTAAAGGATACATAATGAGGGTGTACCATTGATGTTACCATTCCAGCCATTAGGAATAATATAGGTTAGTTTAATACTCTTTTTCCCCCTGAAAGTGCAAAATACATAAAATTAATAAGTGAGTGAAATAATTTTGTAACTGAACTCCTGCTATAGGTGTTCATTGCACACTTTCTATTTCAAAGGGGTTATAGTTTAAAAAAAAAAAAAAAAAAAAAAAAAAGAAAAAAAAAAAAAAAACAGCCGGAACACAAGCTAACGTGATCCTTGTTTTTCGTAAAACAGGTGCATGTGAATTAGAGGATTCGAGTTGCGCCGACGGGAAACCGGCAGAGGCGCCGGGAGACAGACCGAAACCGCGCTCTCGCCGGAAACCGCGTGTACTCTTCTCCCAGACTCAGGTGTTCGAGCTGGAGCGGCGATTCAAACAGCAACGTTACCTGTCCGCCCCCGAGAGAGAGCAGCTCGCCTCTGTGCTCAAGCTCACCTCCACACAGGTCAAGATCTGGTTTCAGAACAGGAGGTACAAGTGCAAGCGGCAGCGGCAGGACAAGAGCTTGGAGCTGGCCGGTCACCCGCTGCCTCCGCGCAGAGTAGCCGTTCCGGTGCTCGTGCGAGACGGAAAGCCGTGTCTCGGCGGAAGCCACGGGACGCCATATAACGTCGCAGTGGGCTCGTATCCCTACAACAACTACTATAACAGTTATGGAAATAACCCTTACGCCTGTAACTTTACCGGGATGCCATCGTTCACCAACAGCGCACAAATCCCTAATCACATCGTGGATATGAATCTCAGCATGGGGACTGCTGATGGAGCTCTCGGCCAGCAAGGACCGTTTCAGACCACGTTAACTGGAATCAGAGCGTGGTGAAGACTGGGGGGGGCGGACTCGAACCTGACACTCACAATGACATGGGATAAGACTGAACATGGCAGAGTTTCCGCAAAAAAGCATTGTACATATCACAAACATCACGGATCATAGAGATAGCCTAGATCTACAACAAAATCCCAAAATGTTTCCAAAAGGACATAAATGAATACTATAAAATTTCATTTACAACAGTAATGGTCAAGTTAGCACTGTAGGAGATCAATCAACCCTGTGTGTGGTAATTTAATACTGGGGATTTTTCTATGTATCACTTAAAGACTGTAATTCTAAGATGATTTAATCATAACCATGTTTATGGAAAATTTGGACTGAACTGGCACGGGTGATGTTATGTGCAAATGTTTTGTGTATTTGAAGCTTTGTATATAAACATTTTTTTAAATAATAAAATACACTTCTTATTATGACTAATTATTAATATACGTTTGCATTTATATGACCTATCCTGCTGATTTCTGATTTCTTACTGTAAGAGGTAAAAGTTATTCGTCTTGCCCATGCACCAGGTGTGTATTTGAGCATAGACAAAAAGTAAATCTTTCATTTTTATAAAATTACTGGTGCAACAGCAAGAAGGACACAAATTTTGGACTGAATTCTAGTCTAAATAAATCATTAACATTTCTCCTAGGAGACATATTTCAATAACTAAAATGTCGACATGGCAAAAAGTTACAGCCATTTATAAAAGTAATCGTTTTTAGAGAAACAGAAAAACTACAGTTCACGTACGAGTGAGAAATATAAAGCTGGATAATTGTCACAGGTCTGTTCTATATTGTTTTAGAAAAAATATAGAATAATTCTGTTCTATATTCTAGACGAATTCTTATATAATAATTAATGCTATAGTAAAGTTCCGGAAATTTAGATTAATTAATATAACAATGAGGAATAATTCTATTGCATATTGTTTTTGGTGTAAATGTACTTTATTGCGCACATATTTATACTTTAGGAGAATTACATGACTTTTTATATTGACATCATAATAAAGATGCTAACGTGTTAATCTGGATGTTTGAACTTTTTTAAGGAGATAATGAACGGAGCTAATGAGTCCAAGTACGCCTTTCATTGCAAAAATGACTATACATTTAAATGTTTATAAAGTAGTTTTATTTATTTGTATAGAATCAAATATATAAATCGGCGATTAAAATAAATAGCCTGTTAAAGTATAATCAACTATTAATATTAAAATAAAAACTGGCTGATTTTCCATAAATGAGGATGTATTTTATTAGACACACGTTACTGAATGGGTTTGTTTTAACGTGAGTAATAATTGACAACAGTGACAACGAAAACAGATTAACACATTTCCGGTTTTAAAATCAAATGACAAGGCAGGCAAAAAAGTTAAAAAAAAAAAAAAAAAAAAAAAAAAAAAAAAAAAAAAAAAAAAACCCACGCGACTTGCTGTTGGGAATAGACAATTTATAGGCCTAATTCTTCTTTTTTATTTTTTATTATAGCTTTGCTATTCAGTTTAGTTTCACACATGTGGTTCAAATCACCTACCATAAGTCACTATTTGATTTCAACGATTTCAAGATTTTAAGGCAACTTTAGTTACTTAATTGTTAAAAAATAATAGGAGAATAAATTAGCTATATTTATAGACCATATTGATGCAGATTATTTTAATCTTGTTCATTTAGTTTCATTAAATCATTGGTTTTTATTGGATTTTTAACGCAGCAAAACGTACAGTAAATTCACTGTTGAATTAGTCAGCAAGGTGTTGAATTATCCAGCACCTGTAATCTGGCTCTATAAAAAAAAACACTACAGGTGTAAACGCAACACTTACAGACATAAACAGCCTCATAATGTCGGTTAGTTGCTGACAGATTGGTTGGCTATGAGCACTGTAAAACATCTAATGGAAGGCTATCAGTTAAATTAGGTCTAATCTCCTCCATCTTAATGCGACGCGATGAGCTGGTCATTGGAGTCCCATTAGGCAAACAGATAAGGCGGGAGCACTGGGCTGATAAGACAGAAGAGGCCTGAGAGTAAACAGAGGAGCAGACACACCGGCACTGCATGGCTCACACCACCGGACACACCGCCGGCAGCCACCAGCTCACACACAGCAGCCTGTAGCCTCATCAGCTGCACACTTTCTAGCCAAAGCAGCGCACTTTTACACATCACAGCTAAATCAGTACATACACGGAGTTGAGATGTTAATTCACTCTTTCAGTGCTACTCTGGATTTACTGAAATGCTGTTGGTGAAGTCGGAACATTTTTAGTAACTTTGTAGTCATTTTCTATATAAAATATTTGTAATGTAATAAATAAGCTACACGATAATACATTTACAACGGAGAGATTCATGATGAATTACGTCATAATTCTGAGACTTTCGCGCGCCTCAAGTGTTACTTCATGTAACACTTTCTTACCTGGGGTTTCAACATTTTTCCAAAAGACCCATTTCAGTTCGTGCAGGTCTAATTTTATATCAGTCAAAGTGATAAACTTATATGCAGTACCATACACACTCTATTTACTGGAGCCTTTAGATTTTTCTTTTATTATTCGCAAATCTCCAACCAAACCCAAATACTTAAACGATCCACAACATAATGTTACATGTTGATTCACAGCATGGTAATGTAAGCAACTTTGCTTTAAAATTGCTGTTATACTTGCAGATTATATAAGCAGAACTTTAATTACATTAACGAGGCATAATTTAAAATCTATCCATTCACTTACAGGTTTATCCCTATAATAAACTAATATAATAATCAGTGCTGTTAAAAGTCTATAAAAAGTCACAGATCCCTTGAAATGCTTGAACTCCACTTGTAGACAGAACAACTAATTCTATAACACTGACTATCTGTAGCAGATCTAGAACTCTAACTAGCTCTATACTGCAATTATAGAATTACTGTCAATCTGTAGATCTAGAACACTAACTAGCTTTTACTGTCTCTCTGTAGTAGATCTAGAACACTAACTAGCTTTATAATTATAAAATACTGACTGCGTTTATAATTGTGGTATACTGACTAGCTGAAGTACAGTGCCTTGTGAAAATATTTACTCCACTTGGTGTTTTTCCTGTTTTGTTGCATTACAACTGGGAATTAAAATGGATTTTGTGGGGTAAATTTGATGTAAACAACATACCTACCACTTTGAAGGTGCGAAATATATTTATTGTGTCACAAAAAATAATTAGAACAGAAAAGACAGACCCCTTCCCCACTCCAGTGTAGATTTAGCAGTATGTTTAGTGTCATTGTCCTGCTGGAAGGTACACCTCCATCCCAGTCTCAAATCTCTGACAGATGGAAACAGGTTTTCCTCAAGAACTGCCTTGTATTTAGTGCCATCCATATTATTTTCCTTCAATCCTGACCAGTCCCTGCTGATGAAAAGCATTGCCACAGCACCATGCTTCACTGTGAGAATGGTGTTCTCATGGTAATGGGTAGTGCTGGGTTTGCACCGCGCATAGCATTTCCCGCGATGTACAAAAGGTTCCATTTTAGACTTATATGACCAGAGAAACTTCTTCCATGTTTTTGGGGCACCTGCCACATGCAGTTTGGCAAACTCCAAATGTGATCTCTTATTTTTTTCTTTAAGCAAAAGCATTTTACACTCAAAGCCTTGCTCTGTGAAGTATACAGGTCAAAGTGGTCCTATGGACAGATAAAACCATCTCCGCAGTGGATCTTTGCAGTTCCTTCAGTGTTATCTTTGTTTTCTTTGTTGAATCTCTGATAAATGCACTGCTTGCTTGTGAATTTTGGTGGTCAGACTTCACTTGTCAGGTTTTAGTGGTGCCATATTATTTCCATATTGGTATAATGGATTTAATGGTGCTCTATGGGATGTTCAATGTTTGAGACATTTTTTTATAACCCAACTCTGATTTATAATTCTCCAAAACTTTGTCTCTTACCTGTTTGAAGAGCTCATTGGTCTTCATGGTGCTTGCTTAGTGGTGTTGCAGACTCAGGGGTCTGTCAGAATAGATGTATTTATATTGACATCATGTGACAGATCATGTGACACTTTGATGCCACACAGGTGGACAACTAGTTATGTGACTTCTGAAGCTAATTGTTTGGACCAGATCTTATTTAGGGGTTTCATACAAAAGGGGTGAATACATATGCACTCAACTTTTCAATTTTTTGTTTTTTTAAAACATGATATTTTTTTTCATTCCACTTCAGTCAACAATCTGGAATATTTTGTTAGGTCCATTACATAAAATCCAAATAAAAATCCATTTAATTGCACGCTGCAATGCAAAAAAGCAGGAAGAACAACCAAGAGGGTGAATACTTTAACAAGGCACTGTAGCTCTGGAACACAGAGTAGCTTTATATTTGTAGTAGATCTAGAATACTAACTAGTTTTATAATTATAGAATATTGTCTGTCTGCAGAAGATCTAGAACACTGACTAGATTTATACCGTAAATACAGAACTACTGTCTTTCTGTAGTAGATCTAGAAAATGGACTAGCTTTATAATTATAGAATAACAGAACACGAGACGGCGGCATGGTGGTTCCAGTGGTTAACATTGCCACCTAACAGTAAGAAGGTTCTGGGTTTGAATCTGCTCGCCAATGTTCTCTATGTCTGTGTGGGTTTCCTCCCTTAGCCCAAAGACGTGCAGATTAGATCAACTGGCTCTAAATTGCCCATAGGTGTGAATGCTAGTTGTCTCTGTGTTAGCCCTGCAATAGATTGGCGACCTGCCCAGAGTGAATCCCACACCTCACCTGAAGTCAGCTGGGCTTGGCTCCAGCTCCACTGTGCCCCTGACGGATAAATGGTATAGATAATGGATGGATGGATAGAATATAAGAAACTGCCCAGACAACGAACACTGTCTAACTTTACTAATTCTGAAACACTGACTAGCTGTAGGAGCTTTAAGTCACTAAAGGCTATTATCTTTAGTAATTTTCAGACACTAACTAGAGATGAATTTCCACAATAAAATGCAAGTGTGAATGCTCCACAGTGCCAAAAAAAAGATGATCATCACTCATCATGGATGGAAGTGTGTGTCGGGTGAGTTGGTCTGAGCTATGAGATGAAATTTGGTGGCTCTCTGGTGAAGTGTGACTGGGAAAGAAAACTCCCTGCATTTCTCTGTGGCGAAAAATGCATTGCTGCCAATGTGAGATAAAGGAATGGACAAAAAGCAAGAAAAGACAAGGGCAGGTCATAGCTGATTTCACATATGTGTTGGACGAGATGTCCTGAGGTGTCCAAGCCCTGTGATGAAGTGTGACCTAGCAGATAGACTTGAAATGAAATTCCATTCATTTTAATGAGGGGAAAATCAACGGGAAAACAAAAGAATGAGTGTATCTTTCCAAAAGCTGTATATAAGCACACTATTTGGGTATAACTGGATGAGTCGAAGTTGGTTTGGAATCAATATCTGAAAAATTAAAAAATAAAAATAAATAAATAAAACTGGTCTTGCGCAATCACACTAATTAGCTGTAGTAGCTCTAAAACACTGACTAGCTTTAGTAATTCTATGACACTAACCAGCTGTAGCAGCTCAAGAACAATTACTAGCATTATTAATTCTAAGACAATAACTACCTGTAGTAGCAATAGTACACTGACTAACTTTAGCAATTCTATGACACTTATGAACTGTAGTAGCTCTAGAACACTGACTAGCTTTAGTAGTTTTAAGACTAACTAGCCATAGTAGATCTAGAACAATGACTAACATTAATTCTAAGACACTAACTTCTTGTAGTAGAACTAGAACACTGATTATCTTTAGTAATTCTATGACACTAACTAGCTGTAGTAGCTCTAGAACACTGGCTAGCTTTAGTAATTCTAAATACTGAATAGCCGTAGCAGTTCTAGAACACTGACTAGCTGTAGTTAATACTGAACACTGCCTGTAGTAGGTCTGGAACATGAATCACTGTGTTAAATCTAACAAAGAAATAGTAAAACCAATTACAGAGAGCCTTTTAACAACAAACAATTAGTATAAGTTATTGTGTATAAAATTCAATTAAAAAAAGGTTTTACAGATTTTGCATCAAATGTCATTCATAACAGCCAATTTAAAAAAAAGTGGATATCAATCAATTTGCACTCAGTAGTCGGCGTCTGAAAACAATTAGCAATGCGCCTTCTTATCATGTTCGTTAGGAACATCTCTGTGTGACTATGGTAATTACGCCAGTGAAAAATCACACAGTCAAAAAAAAGTCCTGTTTCACTGACAGTTATGGAAAGTGAAACTGAAGTGCTTTCTTGATGGGTAAACCGTGTCCTAGTTAAGCTTGAAATCTGACTCATGGGTGTCTCTGCGGTGAGGATCAGGGTGGAGATAGAAATACTCTCAAAAGTCTCATTAACGCTGAAGCCAGATAAGGAAAAAGTTGCCTATACGGCTTGGAGCAATATTTAGCAGACTGATAAGAGACATGTACGCAGCTAAGAGCAGTATTTGGCAGTGGGCAGACAGAGTGGAGACTGCAGCCACTTGAAGAGATCAGATAAGCTGTGTGTGTGTGTGTGTATGTCTATATGTGTGTGCGTGTGTGTGTGTGTTAGAAGGTAGGAATGTGTGTTTGTGTGTGTGGAACATATAAGAGTAAGTCTTGGTGTTAAGTTTAGGATTGTGTGTTTGTGAGTGTGTGTGTGTGTGTGTGAGTGGGGGGTGTTATATCTTGGTATATATATGAATGGGGCAGTTTTGTTGTTGTAGAGACATTTCGCCCCCACTGGAAAAATTAAAGCTGTTATTAAAAAAACTGAGAGCGCCAAAGGATTTCCACCTGGTTCCTGGTTCCATAGGATTAATTAGCAACATTAATAATTATGTCAATAGAAAGTCCTCACATGGATAGAATGACAAGTGTGAGTGTGTGTGTGTGTGTGTGTGTGTGTGTGTGTGTGTGTGTGTGTAAGTGAATGAGTGATGGATCGTGTGTCTAAGTGTGTGTGTGTGTTTGTGTCGGAAGCAACATTCAGCACAAGCCACGGGGCAAGTCTACAGGAAGAGATGTGATCTGAGACAAACTCAGTCTGTCAGTGACAGACAGGCTAAGACAATAGAGGCCGGGTTCATCGCTGCGCTCTGTCGGCTCTTAGAGAGACGCAAGCCTAGACACACACTAAGAGTACTTGTGCCAACTACAATGCATATTGAAAAGTACTTTAAAATTTAATTATTCTTCTCTTGAAAATAATTATATATAGATATATAGATATATATACATAAAAAATCCATATGATCCACTTTGGTCACTTTTAGTGTTCTTTTCTTTAAAGACCCCATCATGGTATATCTAAAAACATTGTTACAAGGGATTTTATTCCTTACGTATTACCTACGCAACAGTGTTCTGTCCAATGTGCTTCATCCTTATGCAATGTTAAAAACATTTTAACAAGGTACCACAAACCTAGATACTTTCAGCTCTGTCTGTAAATCATATAATTGTGACCGGTGTACAAGCAGCATTTTTTTGGTCCACAATGTTGAAATCACCAGTAGACGAAATTTCCATGTCCATGTTTGACGCTATCAATAAAGCTCCCTGGAGCCCGTGAGTTTTCCAACTAGAGAAGAAGACTGGCAGCTTCTAAAGAGACATAACCATTGTAGCCATAAGAAGACAAACTCCAGCCCTGGCAAAACATTGCGCACATTTAATGACTCATATAGAAGACTGTCTTCCTCACATCCAAAACAAAATAAAATGTTACAAACCACTGGACAAATAAAGACTGGATGTACAAAAAGAGACACTTGGACCCTGTCAAAGCTGACATCACACATCTGTCTGCACTTACGACGCATCACTCAACTGTCCTCCATCTATAAACACACTCTAGTCCTCTGGCCAAACATGCTTAAACTTAGCAGAATTCTGGCACGACGACATTGTTAACGACCTTAATGCCGAAAAGCCACTTCCTTTCGCCTGACCTTTCTTGCTTCATCAGGAATGGACTGTAACTTGAAATCTTCCCCTCTGACCAGACACAGATTTGTGTACATTTTCAGCTGCAGTAAATAACAATGTAACTTTTCGTTTTAATAGATTCAAATGTAGTTTACATTATGTCATAATAACATTTTGCAAAAGCAGAGCTCATGTTCCATCTCTGAGCAAGAAGTTACTGAAAAGAACTTGAAATTATAAACACACTTCTGTCCGACCAAAAAATGCAAAATGAAATGCATTCAGTGTCCAGCTGACCAGGTCATAAGGGCGAATAAGTACAATTTTTACATGAACTTATTTAGGCTTCTGATCTTTGTGGTAAGAAAGAATTTAATTTCTTTTCTAAATTGCTTTTCACATGTGATTATGTGAACAATGTGTAAACCTGTAAAAAGCATCCAGGAAGGTCCATTTCATGTTATTCCCTGAAATGCCCACACTCAAGTAAGACACGACTTCATGTGATCACTTTTGAAAAATGTATGATTTGGGAAAAAAAGATCATATATATGAATATAAAAGATTGATGTGAAAATAAATTAATCACATGTGAATTTAAATAAATCATTTGAAAAAACAAATCATGAAAATGAATGAATCATGTGTTCATGAATGTAATCGTGAATTATATGTGAAAATAAATGGATGATTTATGCAAAAACATTCAAATATGAATACTGAATCATATGGGGGGGATCATACATGAATACAAAAGAATCATTTGCATTAAAAAAAACCATTTTTTTCAACATGAAAAATGAATTCTGTGAACAATACAGCTGTGAAAAATTTCTACATCAAATACTTGTATTATCAATAACAATCATGCTTTTGATGAAAGATATAAACTGATACTTAAAAGTCTACTATGTGTGATTCAGTTGATTGCAATCAAATCCTTTTCCAACCGTGTATTGGAACATATGGTGGCCTTCAGGGCCCGTAGTGTACTACCAAGTACTTACATTCCCACTCCCATGCTTTTTCTGTGCTAAACATTAAGTTTGATCTTCCATTTTTCAAAATTTTGGTTCTGAAACTTGTTAGCCAGCACCAGCAAACACTGATTCCTCGGTTTTCTTCTTCCTTATCTTCCTTTCTTCTTTGTCATCCTTCCAGGGCTTCATTCTGGATTCACGCTGCCGCATGTAAAAACGTGAAACGTGGAAGGTGCTCTCTAGAGTTTTTTTTTCTGTTCTGGGCTGCTGTATTGGTTCAACATGGCGGCTCTGTGGAGGAGGACCCACTCCCTATGCAGATATAAAGGACTCATTCTAAGCTTAGGAAAACACAATGATTCACAGTTATAGGTAACTGTACACTAATGAAAACATACTTACGAATATGATATTCCATTTCTGATAATAGATCCCCCTACATAGAGGACCTTTAATTATAAGACATTCAATGCAAACATCAAATGCACTAAAATAAAGTTGTAAGCTGGGAATATATCACTCATACTGCTACTTGGCTCTCTGCTCAACTTCAGTATAGATTTCTCTACATATTCAGTGTCTGTTTGAAATATGTTACCTCCTAAAAACATTCCTTGTCACATTACACAGTAAGGCACATCAATAACACTGATATGTTGTTTATATATCTTCAGCATATAAAGAAATATCTTGTGAATACAAGTCTGCATTTTTACAGAAAGGTCACATGATCTAAGCTTGCGCAGGCCTTGAGCCACTTTGCAAGTTGGTATGACTTTAAATGCCACTGGAATTGGGAATTGAAATGAAACGATCTCATTAACGTGGTATAAGGTTGCTCAGAGTGCCTTCAGAATTAAACGAACGCATTAACATGTCAAAACACTGCTTCAGCAAAATGGATTTATTAAAGCATGCACTCTTTGTGTGTGTGTGTGTGTGTGAGAAAGTGCACCTGTGTAGAAGCGCTGATATCCAAGGGCTGTTTATTCAGTGAATGAAGACATTCTGTCACTCAGGCTTTCATGCTGCGATTTGACTGTGTACTTTATCTGCCTGAAACACCAACAATTCTGCCTCAACCAGCCAGATGTCACTTTTAAAACGAGCTCATTGGAGTCTTACCTTATAAGAGCGGCTTGTGTCAAAAAACACGTCATGCTACTAGGATGGATGTCCTTGAGGCTTCCTGAAAACAACCGATAACAAAAAACTGAATTTGCAGAAAAGTAGATTTTTGCACAGATCATATTGAGGTCATGTGAAAGCCTACGCTGTCTATGAAATGTTGCTGCACAGTTCCCTCTGCTGTTTACACAGTGGAAGTACACCAATCTATATCCAACAGTGCAAACATTAAAAAAAGATTCATCTTCATCGGACTGAGCGGTGAATTACGTGATCATTTACAGACAGTGTGTAATCTCTACACAAGGACTTGCGAGTGCAAGCAGTGAGACGATCCTCTGTCACTTATGCATGTGAGAGCCAGCCAAAACAAACTAAGCCCATGTCATGACCGAACACAATTACTTGCCTGAGTACTGCCTTTTGGTGAAGCGCTGACAGATTTCAGTTAAGCCCTGTTTAGTACTATCAAAGATCTTTTTGTGAAATAAGGTTTTTACTGCTTTACTGCTATGGCAACCATGATCCTCTGAGTAAACAAAGATCATGCCTCATATTCACGTTTTTCAGAGGATCAGTTTCATCCTTTAATAACAGTGACAAAATCCGTTTACAAGGAGCCTCATCTTAGATCTTTATTTATATTCATTGATCCTGTATGAATGTTGCACTGTGGAGAGTACGTCACCAAGAAAGATTTCTGATACTACTGATACTACAATGGTATATATGAAACAGCCTGAAATACTGACTACCCAGTTCCTGGAGATCTTGCTTTATGAAGACTTTAGCCCCAACCACAATCGTGCCTACCTGACCATCCAATTATTGCTTTGAGAAGCTCTTGATCACCAAAAAGAGGTGTGTTCGATTTTGGTTGGAGATGAAACATGCAGGAAGGTAGATCTCCAGGAACAGGGTTGGTGACCACTCGATTGCACCATCCATAACATGTTCTTGCAGCTATTCTTCTTAGTCATACATCTATTTAACTAAAGTACTCACTATAGTGTCTCAGTGGGTGCATTCTGAAATTGAGGTCAGTTCATCATGTGCACCATGCATACACATTTACTTGCATAAGTTTGGCCATCTCACAGCTCCATGATTCAATCCTGAGCTTGTGTTACTGTGGAGTTTCACATGTTCTCCCCATGCATGTTCTTTGGGTTCTCTCCAAAAAACATGCCAATTGGTGGATTCAATGCCTGAAGATAGGTGAAAAAAAGGGAAAGGTGTAATTCCTCACCACTAGAGGGCAGCAGCTTTCTACTCTGGCTTCTTCAGCATTTTCACTCTACTAGAACAACACTTCCCAAAACAGGTGCTGTTTCAGGAAATTACAAAAAGAAAAAAACTTGTTCTCAGTTAATTTTGTTAGAATCTGAAGTATACAAAAGCAAACAAATGCTATTATTTGTCTATGCAAAAATTCATGTATGTGCAATTACATTCAAACTACAGTTGTAAAGTAAGTTGTAAAGATTCACTCGCTTTCAGTAAGCACTTTAGCCTGGTCAGGGTCATGATGAAAGCAAAGCCTATACCAGGAATACACACTAATCCATCCCAAGGCATCACACACACCAATTCACACTTGGGGGCAATTTATCATAGCCAGTCCACCTACTGGCATGATTTTTGAAGGAGAGAGGAAACCCAAAAGGACATGGGGAGACAAAAATCCAGTGGAGGATCGAAGATGAAGCTGGGAGACAGCAACACAACCCACTGCAATAAATAAATAAATAAATAAATAAAACTATAACTTGGTTTCATGCATGCAAAGGTCTTTATAAAATGCTTGACTAAAAAAATAAGATGAAGGAACTACTGGACAAATCATGGATGCCTGTCTAAGGACATGGTTGCTCTTATTGAGTCATCCAGTCACCAAGTGAGTATGACGTACAGCTTCCTGCCGACGGGGTCAGATTCTAACTAGCTCACATCTGGCCTAGGACAAGCAAGCGGTGCCACAGCTCCCCTCCCTGTGGTGTTAGTGTAGCGCTCAGGGGTCAGGGGAGAAATGAGGAGTAGCTTTACACAAGCAATGAGAAATGCTTGTTCGATTACAGTTACTTGTTCGGCATGACCACAGGATGACACACACTCGTTGACTGGGGCAGAGAACACTGAATTGTTTGCTTGTGCAATTAAGATAGGCATCGGGAGATATACAAAACAGGAAAAATTCTCCATCAAAGACCTGAGGGATAAAGATGTGCCATGCAGGCAGTCTGTTCAGTGTATGTAAGCAAGAGGACAGAAAGATTACTCAAGGTAAATACTATCACATAAAATATCTAAAACACAAAGTTTACAGGACAACATGACAAATGAAATGAGGTAAAATCTAAAAAAAAAAAAACTGCATAAGTTTGGGCACCTCACACATGGATCATGAGATCAGCGCCAAAGAACGAGATTATAGGACACAAAACATCCTGTTAGGAAAGTCTTGCTCAGGTCACATTTCATAAAAATGGGATTTCTGCTAAATACTGATTTAAAAAGAAAAAAAAGGCAGCCATTGCCATCAGGCTTCCTACATTTACAGGTAAACTAGTTTTGAAGCACAATTTAGACTTTTTCTCCCACAAAATCAACTTATGAATGTTTGTATATTTCACTAAAAATTTGATGGGAAGAAAGCTTTAGCTTAATTTCCTACAGCATTACCTAGAAGTAGCACTTCCAGGACACCTTGTGTGGAATGAACATGTGGGGTCAGTCCTGCCCTTAATAAAGCCAGCAGGAAGTGTTAACTGATCTTACTAGAGACAGTATTTTAGGGGACGGTGGTGGGAGGTCATGTCAAGGGGACAATGGCCCCGTTTGTGACTTTTGCATCATGTATTACCCCAAACTGACTCCCCACTCTCATGGGGCCGATGTGCCCTTTACCCCCTCTCTCCCTTTCTCTTTCTCTGCAAATGTCTCTCTCTCTTTCCTCTTTGCTTTACATTGCAAGGTTAAACAGAAGCGTGGAGAGGGCACGACAAACAAACAGGCATGCAACGACGTGTGTGTCAGGAGCAGGAGCCGTGTCTCAATATGCTGAACGCATTAGCGCCGTAAGGAGGGGGCCACCCACTTTGACCCTGCCTGACCACGGAGCCGCTCTGCAAGTTTCCCCTGGTGTTCACCCGAATCCCGATGCCCAGAGACGGCAGGAGAGTCCTCATCTCCAGTTTCATAATAAATCTCGTCAGCTCCTCACTGAGCAAGACTGAAGAGTGGGAATAACGCAAATGAGAAACACCTGAAAATTAGTTTAATCTAAGGAGTGACTAGAGTAAATCTCTTAATACTAACCTGTGGTTCAAATGTAGACTTATCTAATTAGTTATGCATTCATTATAATTAGATTATTTACTGCTTAGAGTTTTGCTTGAGGTCATGAACAATTTGTACAAATTCCAGGATAGTGATAAAACAAATGAGTTGTAAGAAAAATACACACACTAACCCAGTCCTTCAGCACTTTTCATTCATTGTTTCACACTTTCAAGCATGAGACTGCACTGGAAGAAACTCCTAAGAGTATTATAAAAGTCCAAATAACAATCTAAACAACAGCCAAAACATCTTGTTTCTCTGGAAACTACCTACTTTACTTTTACTGTTCTATCCATCTATCTATCTGTTAAGCTAAAGAAGTGAAAGACACCTGGGGAATGACATGAAATCTGGTTTTGCCATCATGCACCTCGTGACGTCACGCTGGGAGTCAGCTGTATAAGTGAAGAGACTCCAGTGAGAGTGAAAAAGAGAAACTGTCACAGCGGTGCTTCACTTCGCGCGCACACACTTACAGACACATTGCTCAGGGGGACTGAGGTTAATCTGCACAAGAGACACACCGTGAGACTGCGTGGTTGCTGCCAGTCGACATGGCGTCCTCCACCAGGCAGCTGACGTCCTTCTTCATTGAAGACATTCTGTCTATGAGAGAAGAGAAGGGAGAAGAGACGAGGGGAGGTTCAGCTGAAAGCCAAACCGACGGAGGAGAAAACCACGACGCTCTCCTGATAGCCGCGTTAGCCAGGAGACCTGGTAAGTTAAGAAGCATCTTTGTTAATGGAAAGTTTGACTAAAAATATCTAGTTTTCTGCTAACATTTAGCCGCACACTTATGTTCGTTTACTAGTCACAATTATTAGTAACAAAAACAGACATATTTTGGTAATAGTCATTTTTGACTTTACGCGCAATAGCCTAGTTTCAAGCTTCACGCGCGTTTCCTGTGAGGTACTGTTTATGATCTCATTTTGAAAGAAACTTGATAGTCTGCTAACATTTCACTAACACTTATTACCTTTTGCAGCTTCACCCGACGATTCGTGTACAGCGGACAGGACAAGTTCACCGACGGAAGCCACGACCGACGCCGAGGAGCCGAACCACACACAGACTCAGAAGCAGAAGCGCTCGCGCGCTGCCTTCACGCACCTGCAGGTGCTCGAGCTGGAGAAGAAGTTCAGCCACCAGCGCTACCTGTCCGCGCCGGAGCGCGCGCACCTGGCCGCCGCGCTGCGCCTCACCGAGACCCAGGTGAAGATCTGGTTCCAGAACCGGCGCTACAAAACCAAGCGGAGGCAGCAGCTGGATTGTTACCGGAAGTCGGAGGGAAACGTTGGTGTCGCGGCCGCCGCCGCGGTGGAAGAGGACTTGCTCAGAGCGTCGCTGCTCGCCACTGTGTACACGTGTTATCCGTACCGGCCGTGCGTGTACGATCCACACGGATTGGGCGCGTGGAGGCCGACGGTGTGGTGATAGCCAAGGACACGGGGGAAGCTTTAAATTAAAACTGTTCATGTAGTTAATGTGTATTATTATCTTGTACAGCTTTGTATCCATAAATAAACTTGTGTTTTTTTAAAGTAATATAAAAATTTCAGGATTATTATTATTATTATTATTATTATTCACACATGATATTGTGTCTATAATTATTAGAAAAAAAAATATTATAATTGTCTAAAAGTACACTAAGACATTTTAAAACGTTTTCATCCACTTTGCTTACACATCTGGTGAAAAACGTGTGTCTGAAATGTACTCGTTCTCTTATGCGGCACTGCCTGTTATTCTGTCAGGTCTTATAGGGTGATATTTTTTATTTTTTGCTATATCACTCACCACTATTATTAATTAGATATGGTCAGTGATGCTCTAATATAAACATAACAAACAAGTAGGTCTATATAACGTACAGAAGATGCTGACAGTGCTTTAAAGTGCCATTTAGCTGACTTTATTTATTTTAAAATTGCTAGCATTCATTAATTCAGGTCTCTTTTGTGAACGCACTACAACACAGCATACACCCAGTGAGCACTAAAGCATCGTTATTAGACCAACATTAGTGCACCTTGATTAAGCCCTTACATGTAGGCGTTTGTCAAACATCCTTTTTAGTCCATATTAAAACTGACATCTTGTATACACACCCACTATTCTATTTTCTATATCATTAACAGACATTATTAAGCTTATTGAAAGCACCCAAGGCAACAATATAGAAGTAACATTACAAAATGCCTTCGTGCTCAACAGGTAGCACACATTCTATCACCCCAACCTAGCATGTCATCAGACTCAAAAAAAAATAAAACCACTCCTAGAATTAACATCGTATACTTCCTCAAGGCGGATATGCTTTTACGCAAATATAAATCATTCCATTTCCATCTCATCCTCCATTTAACAATGAGTCAGACTGAGCTTAAACTTTTGTAATAGTCCCAAATGGTGCAGGCTGATAAGAGCAGATATGGGTGCTTTGGCTGAAGCATGTGGGCTTTCTAAACACAGAGGTTCAAGATTGCTGCAACAGATAGCAATCATGAGCACCCATATCATCCAGTTCAACTTTGGCCAAATTTAGCATTGTAATGTACTTGACAGACAGGATTGGATGGGCATATGTTCAGAACGATATAACTTGAAACCGGGTCCAGCTAAACACATAACCTTATTAGCACCAAATTGTTCTGTAAGATATGTGGAGGCAATATATAATAAATTACACCATTTACAGATGACAATTGTGTGTGTTTAATGTTTAGTGGGCTTAACCTGATCTTTATGTAAGATTTATAAATTCTTTAGGTCATGTCTTTAAATGACTTCTTGGTGAATAAGACACCGAAGAGCCACAAAATGGTAATTTTTTTTCAAGAACCTCTTTAAGTCTTTAAGTGTCTAAATGTAAACACACTTCAAATATTAGTGCAAAGAGGATTCATGCTAAAGAACCATTACAAGTATGATTAACTGCTCCAGTGCCATTAATTAAGAATGACAACACCGCTATGTCTCATTTGGTATTGGCTGTGTGAGTCTGATGGATTAGATGGAGAACATGAACCGAATGTGCTACTCACAAATACAGAATCAGATCACAAATAAGAAATTGTGATCTTGATGCACAAGATTTCACTCACACGGTTGAGTGGAAGAGCAGCGGGGAGACCTACCCAACCAGAGCGGCTGCATAATTGCCATCTCAGGCTTCATGCCACTTAATAACAACAATCTGTGTGGTGACATTGTTTTCGTTTTGGGAGATAAGCAGAGGGCAGAGATACGGTGGCTCCCTGTGCAGGGATAGGTTGAAAGTGGAATGCCACCCACTCTCTGGAATGCAGTCCATGTGCTTGTCACTTATAAGAAGTTGGTGCATGGATAAGGTCTATGTTCTTGGTAGATTACACAGAGTTTTGTTCATATTTATTATTAAAAAAACTTATTATAGCAACTTCCAGGATCTGTCAGTGTGTCCATTGTTCACCACTGTCATTTGCTGGGGGTTTGTAGCGATATTGAGGTGTCTGATGTGATGTTTCAGTGCCTGATACACTCATACCAGCACTTTTATGATGACTAAAACTATAATTCCACCATCATGTCAGTGTTATTGCTATGCTAAGAAAGAAAAATAGATCAATACCACTATATATGTATTGGTACACATCCAGTACTCAGCGCATGCATATAGGCAAATCCGATACGTATCCGATTTGCGGCTGTGCGACCTGAATGAGAACGCAAAGATCGGAATTCATGCGGTTTTTCGCCTGTACGCATGCGCTGATAGTGTCGTCATCAGCCAGCACAGTGTTCTGTCGATTTGTGTTACCTATCGACATCAGCATCACTTAGCAGTTGCATGTTATGTTTAAAGTTACGATTTTAGGGTTAACTTTAAGCTTTAAGTGTTAGGGTTGAGGTTAGAGTTTGATTGAGGGCTACGGCTAAAATCAACTTTATTCTCCAGTATCGGCAGCATTCGTGCTACGGTAGCATTTTTGACAAGCTAGCCCAAATCATCAGAACACCGGCAGCGCAGCAAAACAATACTGGAGAAGAGCTACAGCTGAATGAACAGTTTACCATCTTCCAGAGCACAACACTATGCATACATTAGTTAGGTGTGCGTCCATTTCATCAGTTTCAATACCATGAGTCATCTCACAAATATGTTTTTGTTGTTGGTGACACGGTACTCATGTACAATCACTGTGCACAAAATCACTTTGGAGGACAGGCACGTTCTCATTAGTCAGATATAGGTCACTTGTAATTATGAATGTGATCCGTCACGTTAGGCAAATCCGATCTGAGCAACGAGGCTTGCAATGTGAAAATAGCCAAAGTGACTCAAATCGGATTCAAAAGATCGGATTTGCGTGTCCACACAGTCCTGAAAAGATCAGATCTGTGTCACATTAAGGCAAAAAATCCGATTTGAGTCACTTCAGCATGGCAGTGCGAACGTAGCCTAAATGAAACTCCTATAAATCTTGAATGGTTATTTTTTTACTGATTGAGCTGAGTCTTGTGAATGCAGGATAAAGCTCTGCAAGGGTCTATGTGAAATTTATTAACCTCTGCTACAATTCCAATGTCTCCAAGTGAAGTGCCTCATGGTAGAACAGGTTATTGTGAGACAAAAACCTACCTAACACCTCTTCACATTTGTTTGCAATCCAGACTACCGTCTCACGCAAACACAGCTACAAAAACAACAGGCGATAAAGTCAATGGAACAGTATACAAGACCGACAATTGTGATGTTGGTGTGGTTATGATAATATCTTTTTAAAGTGTTGAATGAAATATTTATCAGTTATGCATGTCATTTCCTGGTCCTTAAATTTTTGGGCCAAAATACATACAATGCCTAAAAGAAAGACTATTTGTGATGATGTAATATCAGGTAAAGGTAAAGGTAGGTATTGATTAGAAGGGGATAGGAAAGACTTCACTCCTCTGGTGGTCAGTGTGCCTAATTGCCATAAAGAGAAGACAGGATAGTAAAGTCTGACTGTGTTTATGTTCATTTTTAGTTTCAGTCTTGCTATGAAGAATATTATCTGTTATCAGTATCGCGTTCCTGTTAAACTGTAAAAGTCATTTTCACACAAAACTCTTTGTCCTGTTGAATGTTTGAGAAAATACATTAATTACAAATTATAAGTTATTATTTTAACACTTAAAGTGTTTTATTCCTCTTGTAGATTCATCATTTTATACATTTACATTATAGTCACATTTAATGCTGTGGGATGACCAAGAAACAAGATAGTTCCTCTTATCATGTATGTTAAAGCAGCTAGAAACAGTTGTTACCTTTAAAAAATGCCTTTTTGTGGAAAAATCCATTGTTTTTATTTCTCAAATTTCTTTGGTTACTTTGTCATTTTACATCTTTTTACATAAAATCACTAACTATCACGTTTCCATCAACAGCAGTCAGTACAATTTTCTACAGTCAAACCTAGTGACTTCTCTGTTGCTCCAAAATGGAGAAAACAAGGAGAGACAGGAAGAAGGGCCTCTGGTATTTCTTATGGAGGAATTCAGCCTTTCAACCCATTTTTCTATTTAATATCCAACAAATGCTAATTATTATCCACTTTAGAGCAAACAAAAGCAAGCTTTTTAGTCCAGGACACTTCATGGCCCTGTACAGACCGTTCCGCTACTGTCCCTGAATTATGTTTACAATCTGTAACATATGAAGTTACAAATTATTTTCCCCCGCACAATGTTCTTTGAGACAGATCTTAGATGGGGGTTTGCTTGAGTCTTGAGTTTAGCCCTAAACAAGATTAAAACTGCCAGCTCTAACTGATATGGCTCCTTAGCCACTTTGGCTCCTTCATTAAAGGATTAGGAGAGTCCAAATCGCTGATGGAGAAGCTTCAACTCCTGTTTGAATCGAGTTGACTTTTACACAGAGTCATTATCTGAGAAGTGACATGAGTTCCAGGTGGGAATTAACATCTTTTGGGGGGTTTTTTTGTCCTTAACATTCAGGAGTTTCAGCTTTGAGTGATGTCTTATGACCGGTGTTCATAAACATCCAAAAATATGAAAATCCAAAAAATCAAAGCCATCCTTTTATAAAGAAATGATACAGCTGAGCAAAGATGTACAATTGGGTTGTAACACTATGAAAAACTCATGGTATGAATTGAACAGGATTCTCTGTATTCGTGATGTCACTGTCTAATAGTATTTCAAAAGGAGAAGTAAATTACATCATATTTCTTTATCATATTGTACTGTTTAATAATCTGTCATCAGAATATTAACGCTGAAGGACTTTTGCAAACTAGCCAAGTGATCAAATAAAACTTTGATTCTATCCATATTTTAATCATGGATTTAATGGTGCTTAGCCGGATTTTCAAACTTTCAGATTTTCTTTTTATCCAAACTCTGACTGATGTTTTTCGAGCACTTTGTCCTAGATGTGTATTGTTCGATACAATGGATGCTTTCTAACAAACTCAGTAGAGTGACATGACCTTTTAATTCAAGTGAACTCATTAACTTAATTATGATTGCAACTGGTTCCTCCAGATCTACATTTGTGGTTTCATAGCACCAAAATCCAATCATAATATTTATGTAATCCTGCTTCAATAATGCGGGCTCTATTTGGTATATACATGACATATAGTCCCAATTAAATTGTAACACTACACAATGTGGAAAATTCTTGGGGGCCAATACTTATGCAAGGCACAGTATAGTTTTTTAAAAAGTTGTTTATGTCATTTTACATATCAATCTGCGATTTATAAATGATTCTGTGTACAATAAATTGTCAGTCTTGGTCACAGGCGAGTGTGTGTAAGTGTGTGAGTGAGCACCAGTAGCAGGAGAGACAGCGTGCATGTTCAGACTGAAGAATGAAGACAGAATCCTGTAAACAAAGTGATATAAGTTCAGGAGCAGGTCAGAGAGACAAGAAAGCATGGCGGTTTAAGACCTACAAGCACGTGACTATGTTAATAACACGTGATCACGTGAAAAAAAGTGTTTCAAAACTCAAGTAAACTCAGATGAACTCAAGCAACAAATCAAGTGTCAAGAAACCACATCTCTAAGTCTTTAAATCCATCTCTAAATCTTTAAAGGATTTATCTCGTATTATCTATCTGTATGCAAATTTGGACATAGCGAGTACAGTACACAGTAATGTGTGGGTTGGTGACAGCATGCAGACAGTCAGGTCTTGATATCTGATTAACAGCATCGGAAAGAATGAAGTGGTGCCTCACCTCCGCAGAACAAAAAGGCGTTTGCGTAATGGGCGTGTTTATTGGAGCAAAATTGACTGAATCCTAGCCAGGCCTTTGATTATCTTCCCATCAGTTGCAGCATAAACTGTAACACAGGTGAACATCTAGAACCAGTTGGGTATTTGTTATTAAGTGACTAATTATAGGGCTGCGATAGAGACAACTTAGAGCATGATTTCCTGAAAACGGTTCATGTTGAGAGTGAACGAGTTATGCTGAACACAAAGCAGAGCTTAATTTCTTTTAAAAAATGATCATGTTGAACATCATAAAGTGTTGATTATGTATGACATAATTTGGTGCTTAATTTCTTTTCAAAATTATCAGGTTGAGCATTATTCATGTTTAATTTCTTTGAAAAAAAATAAAATGAGCATGTTGGACACAAACCAGTGGTTAATTTCTTTAAAGTCCGGATGAATGGAAATCAGTGTTTCATTTCTTTTTTTAAATGTAATTCTGAACGCATCAGTGTGCGATCTCTTAAGTTTCATTCTGAGCATAATGTGGTGCTTAAATACTTTTACAAAACGTCACAAAGATAATTCAGTGTTTAATGTCTTTAAAAGTACGTCATGTTGAACATAATTCAGTTTTTCATTTCTTCACAAAACAATAATGTTGAACATGATTTAGTCTTTAGTATCTTTTCAATATGATCACATTGAACAAGCGCACATCAAATCTAGAACCCCAAAGGTTCTTTGTTTTGTCCCTGTGGACTTTTGGAGTTCTATGTATGACTCTTTATTGCGATTTCAATATCACAGGGAAGTTCCACCTTTATATCAAAATATGACATCTCGTCTGAAAAGAAATGAATTATTTGGAGGAGAAAATCACGTGAAGTTCATTTGATGTTTGTGATTTATTCACATTATATTGTGCTTTTTATTGCATTTCTACATCTTGAGTTGTGGCATGATGCATAATATGCAGGCTTTCTTTCAATTAAGAAAATTATATGTAATGGCCCTAAATGTTCTACAAATATTCTGTACTACAAAGTTCTTATGGCTTTCTCATGGCAGACAAAAGCATTCCCTGGATGATTGGCATGACAGGAAATACTGTAAGGCAAATGCCTTTATATGCAAGACTTCACCAAAATACATTGGTGCATGCCTTAGAGACAGGTTATCAAACCTACACTTTATAAAAGCATATTTTTTTACTTCCCACATAAAAAGTTCTTTGCTTGCCTCATTGCTTGTGTACAATAGAAACCGAGAGCGCCCACATACACTGAGAGTGAACACATTTTTAAACCTCCATTTTTCATCTTCCCCCAGCTTTGATGAGGAACACAGAAATTCCACATCTGACCATTGGGCGATGTTAAACACAGCAAACTGGCATGCACGTGAAGGTAAGCAGACGTGTGAGTGTTTGCTGTGGTGCGAGCGTGCACCCTGGCTGAACCTCTCAGAGAAGAGCATGGACAGGATCCCAGCCATGCTGACCTTTCACCCCATCACGAGTGACCAATTACATGAGGGCAGAACCAGATAATTTGGGCTGCACACACAGACTGCTGAACAACCTACACTGTCAGCTTTATCATGACTAATTCACGTACACGTCTACTACCCAGGTCTTGCTACAGGTCTTCCAGCAAGACGGAGACGACAAGGAAATTCGTCAGAAAGCCAGGAGAGGAGTGGCGTGATGAAAGACTGTGAGTGTAG
This sequence comes from Notoglanidium macrostoma, assembly GCA_030068235.1. Taxonomy (NCBI): domain Eukaryota; kingdom Metazoa; phylum Chordata; class Actinopteri; order Siluriformes; family Auchenoglanididae; genus Notoglanidium; species Notoglanidium macrostoma. The sequence goes on along the minus strand of JAQQZR010000039.1, from coordinate 21,914,974 downwards.
AGTAAGAACAGACACAGGAAGAAAGAATGAACAAATATATGCTGAAATTGGCTACAAAATAAAAAAAAAATTTGTCATTTAAATTCAGGGCCATCCTAGGAACACTAGGTGTTAGGAGGAAATACAACCTGTTTGGCACCAAGCCATGCACGCATACACAGTTTCACACATTCATTCACAATTAAGTGTGTCCAGTCCACCTACCAGAACATTTTTGGGAAGTGGGAGGAAACCAGAGAACACTAAGGAAACCCACACAGACACAGGGAGAACATATGAAAGTCCACAGACAGTAACGTGAGCTCAGGAACCCTGGAGGTGTGAGGCAGCAATTCATCCCCATGCTCCACCCATGTTAAATATTTTGTTTATTGATTCAAGTGATCTTAAAAGCTATCAGTGAAAAGGCAAGTAATTATAGAAACTGCAGTCATAGCTATGGCACTGAAAGTTAGCTGCCATTACAATTTGTTGCCTTTATGCACGTTGTACACAAGTGTACCGTATAGTGAAACGCCTTTGGGCTATTCTTGGGCGTATGACGATAAGTGCGGTAACAGAGTATTATTAAAGCTAAGATGTGTGCAAAGGTTATTGGGCAATAATTTGCACTAGCAATACAGCAACACAACATTCACAGCAATCAGATGATCAGTTTAAGAAAAGACTCTTCACAGCGTATATAGTATGCAATCCCCTCTGAAAATATTGGAAGAGCAAGGCCAATTCTTTTGTTTTTGCTTTACACTGAAGACATTTGGGTTTGAGATCAAAAAAATGGAATTTCAGCTTTCAGTTCCACATCTAAATGGCTTAAACAATTTGGAATGTCAGCTTTAATTTGATTCCATTTTTCAAGTCATGAAAAATATTGAAATATGTTTGGCAGGTGTTTCTTGTTTCCCCGGTTTTCTCTGTGAGACTGAAGTAATAGCTCTAAAAATCTACTTTTGGGTTTTTTAGTCCTGGATTTCACCTGTGGTCAGAGAATGGGAGTCTATTCTAGAAAAGCAAGGCATTTTGTAACTGATGAAAGAGGAAAAATCAATCAGAGGCATTGCACAAGCATTAGGCATAACCAATACAACGATTTGGAAATCTGAAAACGAAAGAACCACTTGTGTGCTAACAACCAGACTTCTAACAGCTCAAGGAAAACAACAGTAGTTGATGACAGAATCATTGTGAGAGCAGTAAAAACAACAGTCACTGACATCACCAACAACCTCCACAGGACAGGGGTGAAAGTATCACAATTCACCGTTTGAGGAGTAGAAATACAGAGGCCATACCACAAAATGCAAACCACTCATCAGCATTAAGCATTGGAAGTACAGACTGGAATTTGCAAAGAAATACAGAGATGACCCAGAAAAGTTCCGGAACCAAGATTAACCTCTACCAAAACACACTGCCAATCCCAACAAAATACTTCATTAGGCGGAAAAAGTGGAAGGTTTTAGAATGGCCAAGTCAATCCCCAGACCTTAACCAATCTGAGCATGAGCATGCATTTCACCTCCTGAAGAGGAAACTAAATGGAGAACCACACCACACCATCACCACCATTTGGTTTGGTGATGTCAGTGGGTCGCCAGCTTGATGCAGTTACTGCGAAGGATCTCCAATCAAATATAGTGTTATTTAGTTTAATTTACTTTAACACTATCTGTTCTTATATTTTTGCTCACCAAAGATTGGGTGGTCTGCCTCAAAAGCTGGTATGTTCAAAGTTGTTACCTCTAAATATATATATCAAGAAACAAAAACTGAAATGCTGATCTATCATGTCATATTCATTTTTTGATCTCAAACCCAATTGTCATCCATGTATAGCAAAAACAATAGAATTGGCCTTGTTGTTACAATACTTTCAGAGAAAGGTATTGGATAATATGCCTGTAGTTAAGTGTTGGTTTAGTCTAGGAACACTTCCCTTTAAAACATATACAGTAGTCTGTATTTATTTGACTGAATAATCAACAATGTCAATTCATAAGAAGTGACATCAGCCAACTCAAAATGTCAATCATCGATAGTTATGGTTACGGTAAGTTTTGCGGTTTGTGAACAATCAACAGAACATGCTCTTGCTCATTAAAATACCGAGAAATATGACGTGACATTTGGTTGGAATTATGACACTAGTACAAATTTGCCTAACCATCTTTTTGTTATGGTATGCATATGATCATCAGATAAGACAAATCACAGATGGGTGTAACCACAAGCAAGGACTATAATAACAGTTCTACAGTTCTTTGTCTCACCTGTTTTTCCAAGTATGACACTTAAAGTCTCTAAAAGCAGAGAGACTCCCAACAGAGCAACTCCCTCTAATTGTGCATTTCAATTTCAGCCTCCCTTAACGTTCTTTCTTCGGTGTAATAGTGTTAAATAAAAGGCTAATACTTTAGTTTTGTCAAATTAATACGCAAGCTGAAAGTTTATGGTGTTTGGGCTGTCCTTTGTACAACTTTCCGAAACAAAAAAAGACTGACAATGAACCCAAACACAATAGACACAATGGATCCAAAGCATAAGAATGTATGAATGAATTACTTCAGCATCATCGGTATTCTTAAGCTTTTCTAACCAATCTGCTTTTATTACTTCCGTGGTTCGAGAACTCAGGCCTCAGCTTCCAGCTTCTGATATCTTCTGACTCTCATTGCAACTACTGATTCATATGCTTTACAATGAGCAACTGAATAATAGGCTATGTGTTTAACGATTTATTATGACACTGTTACACAGGCAAAAGTAATTTAGCACTTGGTGTAATTAAAAATCTTCCTGTGAGCAAATAGCTAATACAGAGCACAGGGTAGCTGGTATAAACCATCTGAAGCCTTGGCAATCTGCACTACAATGTAAAAGTGTTTACCATAAACAGAATTTGATTGAACAACATTTTAGATCAGTTTACCATTACAGAAAAGTCGCATGAAGTTTTTTCACAACTTATTACATGTACTGCATTTGTAATTATTTTTCCACATGTGATTGTTTGCACATTGTCCGTTTAGTTTCACATGTGATTTTTAAACACTACTCATTTATTTACACATTTTTATACAAATTATTCATATATTTTATCATATATGTGATTTTTTTTTATTGGTACATACTGTTCTTTTATATTCACATGTAATTTTTAAACATTATTCATGTACTTTCACATGTGAACTTGTAAATGTTATTAATACATTTTCACATACACCCAGTGACAAAAAAAGTTAAGCACCCAGAAGGAATGGTCTGATTTGGATGTAATTTGGTACATGTGCAGACCAGCGATAGGTATGTAAATGATTAGATTTGCAAGCAGCTGGCACATCTAGTCGTCAGACACAGAGGATGCCTCGTAGACGCAGCATTAGACAGCATTGTCAGCACTTGACAAAGTTTGATAGAGGTCGCGTTGTGGGTTTGCATGAGGCCAGGTGGTCGTATCGTGCAATTGCTCAGCATGTGGGCATACAGATGTCACCCTGACCCAATGTTGGAAACAATGGGCACATGAGGGCACCCACATATGTCATGAAGGTTCCGGTCGCCCAAGACCGACCACACCAAATGAGGATCGTCATATTGTGCACCAAGCATAACAGAACCCCATCACATCTGCAACTGCCATCCGGACACAGGTATTGGACAATCTGCAACACCCCGTGTCATCCTGCACCATGTTTTGACGACTGGCATCAGCTGGACTACAGGTTCACCATCCCATGCGTGGGCTGCCGTTAACACCAGTGCAGAGACGGCTGCATTTGGACTGGTGCTGTAACCGGGAGGCATGGACTGATGGCGAGTGGCATTGTACCATGCCGAGGGGAGAGGACTGATCCTGCCAATGCTGTGGAGAGACACACCAGCAATACTCCTGGCATCATGGTGTGGAGAGCCAAAGGGTATGACTTCAGGTCATCTCTGGTAGTTATTCGGGGGACCTTAACGGCTCAGTGCTATGCCAGTGACATCCTGCGTCCGCATGTCTTACCCCTCCTGAGACAGCACCCTGGTACAGTCTTTCAGCACGACAACGCCTGTCCACACATGGCACTTGTGTCTATGGACTGCCTGCGTCATGTTGAGGTCCTGGTGCCAGCCAGGTACCCCGATCTTTCCCCAATCGAACATGTGTGGGATCAGCTCAGACATCAACTCAGACCCAGAGCCAATCTGCAGGATCTCAAAGGCCAGTTACAACAGCTGTGGGCCGACTTGCCTCAGGAGGGGATACAACGGGTGTACGACCCCCTTCTGCACAGTATCGCCACATGTATCCAGGCCCGGGGGTACCACACCCTACTGACATGGAACCAGCAGTGTGCCCATACTGCCAACCCTGTTGTCCATTTGAACTGATATTGTAATCATTGCGATTCAGTTACATGATCTTTCACCCCGTGCAGGTTCAATTCATTTCCACAACTCCGTCTGGGTGCTTAACTTTTTTGTCACTGAGTGTATGATTTTTTTACATGATTTTTATATGTAATTTTCAACACTATTCATTTAATTTCAGATTATATTTTTGTTAATACATGATCTTTTAAAGACATTTTTCATTTACTTTCACATTTAGTAGTATTTTGTAAACGCTACTCATCATATTTTTACATGATTTTTAATATTCACTTATTTTCATGTGATTTCACACTTTTCATTTATTTTCATGTGATTCCACAAGTGATTTTACACGCTGTTTATTGTCATTTGATTTTACACATTTTACTTTTCCATGCGATTTCACGCAATTTTTATTATTAATTTTGTACCATGTATAGTTTTGAGACAGACACATGTGCCGAACACATCTGAAAAGGACTCTACATGTTATCTACCTTTTTTTTTATTTTAATCACTGGTGAACTTGCTCTCATATTCACAGCCCTCACTACCTGTACGAGTCACTATGGTAACCAAGAGCCGACCTTCCCCTGTCGTCTCCACCAATCTGATTGGGCGTTTAGATTGCACATACAGTGTGGTCGTGAGGCCACCATAACCTCCATTGAGTCTCCATTCCCTCCATTACACTAAACTTCTTCACAAAGACTCACATTGTGCTCCAATATGCCGTGACTGGGTAACAAATTTACCACAACTGATAAGGCGATGTTTAAACAGACATTAAAAAGGACACGTCTCACAGGAAGCCTTCACCAAAAAAAGAAAAATGGAGGGCCGGAAAGAGGGCCAGCCACAGGCATAACAAACAAACAGGCTAACGGAAATGCTAATTAGAAGATTAACATTCATACACCTTTCATTATGTGACAAGGGAGGCCTGTGTGTTTTTCACATCATCATCATCATCATCATCGTCACCATGGTTCTCGTCTTGCCTTATCTGTAACTCAAGGACACAAAGTAGAGGCACTGATAATGTGATTGCACTGGGACATATATAAAGGTGGAAGTATCTCACTATATACCACCCAGATAAACAACTGAAACATCTCATCTGACAAGAGAAAACAACAACAACAACAAACAAAAAGGCAGTGTAGTGGACAGGGAGGGTGTACGTGTCCTAGGACATGTAGTTTAACAACACTGCTGTGAGAAAAACGAGAGAATCTTTATCAAGGATACAAGATTAGCACCGAAAAAAAAGTAAAAAATTTTTGTGTAAATGTTATGAGTATTACTGCAGATATGACTTTGATAAGAAGATGGGGGAAAATTGTTAAGGTGTCGTTTGGTACTGATTCTGATTATTCTCATTTTGTTTGTTTCTGAAACAGATGGTTCCCCGGGTGTGCTGGGTCCAAACTACCATGCCAGCTGAATTTCCATGCGATTTTCTTACCATTTTATATTAATATTAGAAGATATTTGATCAAATTGAACTAAAGGACCACAACGTTACAATATTACGGTTGTAAAATAACGTAGGGTCAGTTGTCACAGGTGATTAAGTCTGTTGCGGAAACAAACAAGGACACAGGAAGTGAGGGATCTGAGGTTAAGAGTGGAGAAAATGTTAGGTTTAGATGCTGCTACTACCGATCCACATATTGTAACCATTTTTGAAATCTGATATGCTAGCTGACCAGCTCAGCATTGTCAACTATGAATAAATGCAAACATATAGTCATATAGCCTAGGTTTCAAACCTCAAATTTTGACATTTGCTGATACATTTTTCAGAGGTGTGATTAAGGAGCTGTTCATTTGCGGGCAGGCATGTGGATGCTACTGAGCATGTGCAGAGTCAGTGTCACCGTTGTAGTTTATTGTTGATTGGAGCAATTGCTACTGTTGCAACTGACCCCACTCTCCCCAGTCAGCCAAATGACTGTCGTTATTAGCTATATTTTAGGTTTTTAGTTTGATTTTAAATAAATAGTTCGAAGTAAAACTGTCCACCACAGGAGAGTCTACAAGATATAAGACCTTGCGCTTTGCAGTTTCTCCATAACATAGGATATTTTTTGGGATAATTAACTTCAGGAGAGAAACTCTGGTACAAAAGTAAAGAAGCAAAACTGAGTCCCCAAACATGTCTTGGGTACACTGATTACATTTTGAGTAAATGGAAAACCTTATTAACTAATCCTTATCTACAGTTTATGAAAACTTGGTAAAAATCTGCATGAACGTCTATGAGTTTGACCCATGGCCACTGTTGCTATTTCCTACTACCATGCCCAACATTGACAATATTATTTACATAACCAGTATATTCCCCCCAACAAGTCCCAGACTGTGGCTTGTAGTGAAAGGTTCACAGAACAGCAGCATGCAATTCAGGTCTTTGGCGCCCTCAACTGGTTGTCTTGCACAACTATAGTTTTTGATGGAGCTTTAGATCAGTGGTTCTCAAATCACTGGGGTCTGTGATCATGTTTTACATTTTGTTATAGTGCCAGAAAGCATGGTTATCAAATATGTTATTCATACATTCTCATATTTATTATCTCATTTCTCTGGTTATTTGCATTAAATGGCTGTATTGTGAACCTCAATGACTCAAAAACAAATAAACCTAAAATGTCAACTTGTTAATGAAATAAAAAACGGCAGGAAGCCCTAGTAAATAGCCAGAATATTACTGTACAGATTTTAATGAGCCCAATATTTAAATAATATTTAGAACCCAGAGGCACGGTGGTGCAGTGGTTAGCACTGTCACCTCACAGCAAGAAGGTCCTGGGTTCGATCCCCGGGTCACCCAGGGTGCCTT
>JAQQZR010000039.1:21856723-21890905 GCA_030068235.1 Notoglanidium macrostoma | reverse complement strand
CACACACACACACACACACACACACACACACACACACACACACACACACACACACACACACACACACAGAGACATGTTATTCGTGGGCGCTTCTTTCTGAAGGAAATGAAGTAAAAGTGAGGAGGATGATAACATTAATTAATTCAAGATGGTCACGTTTGAAATAAAAAATCAGACAGAGTTCAGATTGTAAGAATGAGAAGGGAGAAGAAGAAAAAAAAAAGGAAAAGAAAAAACAAAAACGCCCCATGAGACTACCGACAGGAGTGTGACATCTGTGGACCAAGGCTTCATTTATCCATGATATATCAGAGGCAATATGTAAATAAGAATAAAAATAATCTAGGCTCAGTACCTTTGCTACCGTGTCCCGATTTTGCCTTCGTCAGGAATCAACAAGTATAAAAGCTTTTGCTAAATGTGATCAGCGAATATCAAACCCGATTCTCTCGATCAGAATAGCAACCTAGAGTTTTACTTACAAATCATAACAGCTGACTAAAAGGTAGTCTGCTTCAACGATAACTTCTGTGTTTATTGCAGTGCTGCAGTTCAGCTAGCTTAACTATTCCGCTGAATATTTTGCACATCTGTGATTTGCAATTAACTGATCGAATTTAGCTCAGCTCCTCGTTCCTGTTGACTCGTGAACGCCTGCGACACGGCAAAATCAAGATCTATAGTTTGCCTCTGGATTAACCACTGGTCCAAAATACAAAGGTGTTTGGGGAAGCTGATGCTTAGATCTTGTCAGAGACACATTAAGGCCCTGTCCACATGTATACGGATATTTTTGAAAAAATACCCTTCTGTTCTTCTAAAAAAAAAAAAAAATAAAAAAATAATCACATGGCGTGATGGCGCGTTTCTGCATTTCACCTTCGCTATCATTTATACTCTACTTTATTCTTGAGGCATTTGACAGAACAGTTTTTGATATGCTACCGCCACCTACTGGGCTGGCATGCACATGTAAGCTTTTTGTTGAAGATATTTTTTTTGAAAAACTTTTTTTCCCCTTTCTTTTTAAAAAAACAAACACACAATGTTTTCAATATTATCCATAAAGGTGTGGACAGAGCCTTAGATCATTGCAAGGGAGTTCACACCTAAACCTCGCATTCAGTACTTTTCAAATGAACCATGTTTAAAGGCAGCAGAAGTTGTCTTTAATTTTCGGAGCTTCATAGCCGAGCTGAACTCGTGACGTCCGGCTCACTAGGCACTCTGGAGCGGTCTCAATGAAGAAAGATTGCACTGAAAAACTTTTTCCACTGGCCTTTCAACCTGTTATTGTCATTTATCAACATTACCATGAACAACTTCCCAACAGTAGGGGCCTGGGAAGGAAGGGAGGTCAAGATTCAGTTGAGGTCAGCAGTTCCCAAATGATGTAGGATGATGGATGGGACGGCTTTAAAACCTTCCCCGAACCCTCCTTCAGGCCTTAAAGAGGTGCGGGATTCACAGGGCTCAGGCTCTACAACATACTTTTTAAAAATCTATAGAGTTCTATAGTAAAGTCAATAGAGGTCAAGTTCCCGTCCAGCTATTTGATTTGTTCAGGTCCTATAAGGTGACAGGAAGGTCTGCAGAGCCCCGCCCTTCCTCTAGCCATTGGACGGAGGGTCCGCGGTTCAGCGCAGCTCTGCGGTGGATGCGCCTTAGTCGGAGCAGGTAGAGCATTATGGAAAGGAGCACCACCATGAAGCAGGCCAAGAAGAGATAATGATTGTTCATGAAGGTGAAGCCACGGTGCCAGTGCGAGTGTGAGCCCTTCAGACTCTCCTGCTGGATGTCCCTGATATTACAGAAGAAAAAAAATAAGGATTTAGTATTAACATGAGTGTCTCATGCTAAATTAATTTTCCTTAATATCATTACTTTGTAAGCATTATTTGTGACAGTTAGCTAATCTACAGATGACCAGGCATTTACTCAGGATGAATGAACGATATTAATGCTAATGAATCTGTGGACTTTCATTGACCCGCAAGCTTCTTGTCTGACCACTCGCTTGCACCCGATACCCTACGGTTAAGTTGTAGCTGTACCTTAGAGGTAGGAAGCGTGTGCGGTACAAAATGGCTCCCAGAGTCCACTGCACCTCTTTATCGTAGACAAGCAGAGCCGTTCTCAGGTTCCCATAGTCCCGAGGGAAGGAGAAACCGGAGTGGAACACCTCATACACCCATGCTGACTTAAAACACTGGTACCTGTGAAGAGGAAGAGAGAGGGCAAATCATCTCTTCGGCCTGGCTATATATTATAATAATAATAATAATATGTGGAAGGAAAAAGTGTTGGAACATACTTCAGCCTGTGCAAGTCTGCATGAGAGGCATAAAGGCCACGGTCAAAGCGTTCTCTTAAAATTTTCCACTGGGTAGCGCAGTAGTCCTGCAAAAATCAAAACACAACAGAACTTACAAAGTAGCCCACATCCTTCACAACGGAGATTAATTCATGTAGTCTCTCTTCTAAGCACAGATTATTTATGCACTAAAGAAAACTGGTCCAAGCTTGCCTTTGCAGCATTGGCGTATTTGGTGGAGTTGTAATCTCCGCCCATGCGCAGCACATCCTCCGTGCAGTAGTAGAACTCGGAGAAGCCATAAAACTGGCTGTTGGTGAAGTCGATGGGGGCCTGGTAGACGCCGTTCAGCGAGGTGCTGGTCTCGTTGGTGTGGTTGAGGAAGGGCTGCAGCTGCAGACGGCACTGGTCGAAATCTCCACTCCCACGCAAATGTAGCTTCTGGCCGGGAGTACCCACCTCGTCCTGGAGGTCCGAGGGCAGGCAAGGGTCTAGCACAGGGGAGTCTGGAGTCTCGCCACAGTGCTGATCCAGCAGCCTAAAACACAAACACGCAGGAGAAAAGTAGACATCAGACAGTATTTCAGACCTCAAAATTTGAAAGGAAGTAGGAAAAATTGCAAAGGCGGATTAATAATTTAGAAAAGCGTTTACTTGTTTTGCAGGCGAGTGCTGCTGATGAGGTTTTCCTCGTATCTCTGGCGTGCTGCATTCCCACCAAACCCCAGGAATGTCGAAACATAAACGCGGTACACATGTTCAGTGCGATGGGCGTCGCAGCCGAGGTTGAACTCCGCTAGCAAATTCTTCGCCACCTCTTCCTGTAAACGCACATGAAACCACGAGCGATCAGACACACCCGAGCTTGCCATGTCGTATGTAAAGGAAAAAAAAACACACCACATCTGCTATCCTTACCAATGAAGTTAATACATGCACACTACAAGCTGTAAGTGCAAAGCACTGTCGTTAATAAGCACACGCTGGTCACTGCTGTGTTTTCGTGTTAGCATGGCTAAACTAGCCATCTTTGAAACGTTTAGGATAAAAACAAAGAAAAACACGGAAGGCGAACTCATCATGCCCTCCAGTCAGGAGAAATAATGCATAAAAAAAAAAAAAAAAGCTGTAAAAAGTACATGAATGGAACAACCTGCTCCTAGACGATCAGATGTTTTAGTGAAACACCAGCCTGTTAGTGAAGAAACAATGTAAAATAAAGCAACCTTACAGCCAAAGGTCAAATCAAACACACTGCAAAATGTCATAAGGCTGATCATTTTCTCTGGAAAATAATTACGCCTTATACACGACCACCACACGGCAGACTGATTTTTAACCCAAAGCCTCGGCTCTACGGGCCTTCTCAGTCCGCAGGAAAGGGCAAGGTATGACGGCCAAGAACCACAGAGACAAGAGGAAAGCATGTCAATGACCAAACCGAGCTTGTGGCTTTAAGAATGGAAATTGTTGTAGATAATAACCTGTTTTTGGGAAGCAAAGCTTACAGTTTTGGGCACTTCGTATGCTATCTGAGTTGAGACGCCGCCCATGTCCAACACGCCGGCCGTGCGTCTGCGCACCAACGTCTCCTGCTGGTCTCCGGGAACTTGCACCTCCACAACTTCATCGTCACCTAAGAAGACACCATGATACGAGTGCACAGCCCATAAGAGAAGGAAAAGTGCAGAAGAGGTAATCAAGCAGCAATTAAGGGGGCCAAGCACAAAGACCAGTAAATTTGGACTTCTTATATAACTTAATAAATATACTAAATGCAATTACAATTGAAAGGCTTTGTATGGTTTTATGCACAGCAGAAATACTAAAGCAATGATCAGTACAACATTTTAGGAAACCTGCTTAGAAAGCCAGAACCTTTCCCACCAAAATACACTGAATATTTGGATCTAAATGTGAACCTTAAAAGCTTTAATTATTATACACCAGAATGCAGAAAGTGCATGCTGATATGAAGCTTAAATGTGGGTATGACACTTGACTAACTGATCCAAACCAAAGATCATTAACATGCTTGCCTTTTTATTGACATCATCTACAGTAAGAGTTTAGTATAGTAATAATAAAGCTTGTAGTTCACTCAGATTATCTGTAACCGGCTAATGAATTTGTAGGTGTTGGGAAAAGAACATTCTGTGACATTACTGGCAAGCAAAGATAAAATTATGCTGATATTTTATCTAAAAATAAACCACAGAAGCTGTAAAAGATGGCCTTGGAGGCAGGCAGTGTTCCCAGAACACCGTGCCAAGATAAGACGCATTTCACAAACCAGGTGCAAGTCAGGGCTGGAAAAATGTTTACATTTTCAGAACAGAGAGCACGGTGGAGCATAAAATGATCTCTGCAACAGAGAGCTGCGATTCTTGTATGGTTCCCAAGATGGATCTTATTGTCCGCAACGCAACCTCATAAAGGTTCATTATACAGTAAATCCAAGGTGCTGTTTGAATTGAGTGTAGAGAATAGGCGGATATTCGGCTTTGGGATGAAAATAAGTTCAAGTTCAACGTGTTGGAGAAGCAAAGGTATCTTAACGGCAGCGGTTAGCAGCCCTTAAGCAGAAGCCGTTCGGATACAAGTCAAGGCCATGGATTTGTGGATCAAGAACCAGCATCCGTGATGGATACCATCCATTCAAGAGTCAAATATTAATGGATTTCAATTTCTGAAAATATTTATGGACTCCTAAAAATGCAAAGCGGTTAAATGGAACTGAAAGCATCACAAGCTTTGTGCATCAAAGTGGTTTCAAAACAAGTTAATAATCCTTTTTTCTCTCGCAATTTTATTAACGAAATTCAACCTTTTGAGTTTTCAGTGCTGCGCCCCCTAACAGCGAACGGCTGTACTCACCATCGTCGACATGATTGAACCTTCCCAGCACAAAGTTAATCCCGATCCATGCATACACACCTACGAACAAGGACATGACAGGACAAATCAGTGCCCTGAATAAAGAAATAATTTACTGTATTTAACAGTTCCTTTAATATCAACAAGCTGTCTCACCCTCCTGCTTTCCTGAAATGACTTCCACGTGCGAGTCGGAAAAGAGGAAGTTGAAATTCACAGGAATGTCTGTTCGTAAATCCTCCAGAAGAGCTTCCTGCTGACTAAAAGGCAATACAACCTATAAATGATGCTATAAAACAAGGTGGTTGTTGTTCACTGCAGCTAACAGAAGCGTCAGAGTGAAGGTACCTCTCGGGCAGAACCCTCATGCCTGCAGTGCACAGTATGTATAAAGGAGTTTCCTGGTGCTTGGCCTTGGGGATGTGTTCAGCAGCAAAGCTTAGCAGAGGGTGCATGTAATTGCTGGCTTTTCCTGGAGTCGTTGCATATTCAGAAATACCTGCCAAAAACAACGCACCAGAAAATAAAAGGTCAAAACCCGGTTACATTCTTTCCAGTTTTCATTCCTGCCTTTACACGGCTTGGAAAACGTTTTGTTCATTAAAAAAATAATTTAGTCTGTTCCAGGAAGAACTCTTCTGGGAAGGCTGTGGAAGGAATGTGGCCGTGTGGGTTTGTGTTCATTCAGCCACAATAGCGTTAAAGAGAAGGCCTGGGGTGAAGTCGGCGTTCCAGTTCATCTCAGAGGTGTTGACGTCAGGACACTCGAGTTCCTCTACTCCAGCCTTGGCAAACCATGTCTCCATGGAGCTCGTTTTGTGCACAGGTGTTTTAACAGGTTTGGGCCTTTTAACTCCAGTAAAATGAAACTGTAATTATACAGCATTCAAAGACATTCTATACAAACGTGTGCTTCCATCTTTGCGGCAACAGATTGGGGGACCATATATTGATGGGTTTGACGGTCAGGCGTCCACATACTTTTGGCCATATACAAGCAAGTGAGCAGCTTTCAGTCTGTCATGTTTATAGCAATGAATCACACTGACGGGGCAAACAAGGCTGAAACAAAAGTCGTGGCATGGCACGTGTCGAAATTTGCATGCGTTAGCACAGTATATGCATGCACGATGCACGCAATGTGGCGTTGGTCACTCTAGAACTCTAGTTTTTGAATTCGAAGGCCTTCATGGCCAATATCTCAACAAATATAAAAACACCTTCTTGCCATTTCAATTTGCAAGTGAATTCATTTATACAGCGCAGCGCTGTAGAATTCTTGATGCTGATTGGTCAGATACGTTGCGTTGATCACTCTTCTACAACAGCAGATCTGACAGGACTTGCCGTAATTTAAATGACAGGTTTATATTGACGCACACGGTCTGATACGTGACTGTTTCTATAGTAACAACTCATTCACAGGGACTTGTACGGCAAATCCGTAAACGGGTTTAAAAAAAGGTTACGTTCATTTAATCGTCGCCAGTGTCAGCGCTTCGGAACAGGAATTTCTCCACTACGGGAAAATCTTCAGGACAGAGGATTTCACCTTTTCCGGTTTCCGGTCAAGAAACTGACTCAGCGTTCAAAATGTACAAGCTTTGAAAACCACTTCTGGTCCGTAACGGATACTAAATATAAATTTATACATAAAACTCACAGCCAGATAACGCCACAATCTAAATCTAAATACGGTTCATTAATGGTTCCACTTCATCTCCACACAGACCTGGCTTGATTTTCATGACCACCGGTTTGCGGTTCTGGTCCCTCATTTGCCGGATGTCCAGCAGGTCGTGAGGGTTCCCGTTGTGCCGAGGCCACGTGTACACAAACACGCGCGAGCCGCTGCTCCCGCAGTCCACCACCACGCCGTAGTTCAGATTGGGGTTACTTGTGTCAGTGGCCTCCATATCCGTCACCCGTGACAAATGCCTGCAAGTGAGGAGGACAGTTTACAGATATTATCAAAATATCTGTGTGTGTCCAAATATGGTTAACGCTTGAAATAAAAGTAACATACACGCCGAAAAAAATCCAGATGTCTTCATTACAACAATTTCAACATGCTAAAAGAAGGTGACCTGTGATAGTGCTTGTCTTGGAGCCAGATGTTGTGGCCTTTTCCTGTGACCAGCAGCAGGTAGAGGAGACCCGCAAGCACCACCACTGACCCGAGTAGGAGCAGCTGCCTGAAGGAGGGGAGCAGGAAGCGAGGAAACACGGCAGGAGAAAAGCTGAAGTGCCATGATGCTGGAAACAAGCAGGAAATACTGACCCTGCAGATGAAACGGATACGGGAGAAAGTCACTGCTGATTAATAAATGATGAGCATGAAAATGATGCAGAACTGGATGATCACAGAACATTCATTTTAAAGCTATAATCAAACTAGGCCAATAAATTCATACCATGTGACCTAAAGTATGCGGACACCTGATCATTACCCCCACATGTAGGTCTCCAAACTGTAGAATGTCTTTGTGTGCTGTAACATTACAGTTTCCATTCACTGAAACTAAGAGGCCCAAACATTTTCAGGCGTGACAACATCCCTGTGTGCAAAGTGTTGACGTCCTCATTCAACAGCAGTTACCGATTTCACTAATCGTGAAATCAAAAGACAAATCATCATAGCCACGCGTCAACATCGAAGAACAGAGGTTATAACAACAGCAAAAGAGGGAACACATCTGGAATGGGATGTTCAAAAAGCACATATGGTTGTGATGGTCAGGTGTCCACAAACTTTTGGCCATATAGTGCATGTACTTGTCCTGCGTGCTGTTTATTCTGAAATGTTTCAAAATCAAACCAGATGTTTAAAGATTGGTTTTAATGTTCCTAACCTTTACATCAGGAAATAAGCCTTTACTCAAAAACGCAACAATTCAGTTTCACGTATAGTCAACTTGACTTAAATATTATATGGATTATAAGTAGGGTTGGGGACTGAAAGTAGGTTCCAAATAAGAACCGATAAGAAAATACTCAGGACCAGGTATGCAATTTTGTTTTTGAATTTTGATTCTGCTTCTCGGTTCTTAAACACTACACATCTACTATCACATGCATCAACGTGCAACAGCCACTTGCTTAGACACAAGCTAGCATACAACAGTGTGAAAGATAGACAGTGAACAGTCCAAAGTGTAGTTTCACGTTAATAAAGAAAACAACAACAACGGACACACGTTGAATCTATTCTTAAATTACACGACTGCTGCAGAATAGATTTATATACATTTTTAGTATCGAAACATTAATCCTGTCTCCCTTTTTTTTTTTTAACCTTTATGGAACCGAAACACGTAACCGACAAGAACCGTACCGACAACCGAACTTAATTTATAAGACTTATAAGTAAAGAACAAAATACATTAGAGGCATCCAGCTAGAT
Source organism: Notoglanidium macrostoma (assembly GCA_030068235.1). NCBI lineage: Eukaryota > Metazoa > Chordata > Actinopteri > Siluriformes > Auchenoglanididae > Notoglanidium > Notoglanidium macrostoma. Next base: position 21,882,311 of record JAQQZR010000039.1, on the reverse strand, counting down.
GAAAATAATCAAGCGGCGTTTCTCTTACCAGCCCAAAAATGATTATTTATCCATAAGTGTTTGATTCCTCTTAAACCACAGAAAATGTGCCAATGATTATCATTATTCATTAATTAAAGAACAATGTGAACATTTTATGTTTAATGATCTGGAACATCCATGAAACTGGGTAGCTCCTGTTAGCACTTATGTTATAGCTATAAAGAGTCACTTCCTCGGCAGCCTTTTTGTCCTCTTTAAAATTAATAACACAAAAAACACAGCTTGTCATGTGACCGAGAACCCACAAAGCCCTGAAACCTCTCCTCCCAAGGTAAAAAAAAAAAACACAGAAAACTCTGTCCAATAAAATCCTAAATAAACATTTCCGGACATAAAACTTCACCATATCAACAATTACTCACACGTTCAATGATCTGCTTGTGTGAAAGCTACTGCCAAACAAGTCCCTGTTCAGGCTACAGAAACGATAACGTAAAGTGCATTAATATAATAAAGACCTGCTGTTACAGAATAACCAAGACTTTTTGACCAATCAGAATCGAGAATTCAACAGCGCTGTGGAATAATAATTACTAACTGCATGAACAATATTTTATTGTGATTTTAGATGATCTAAGAGTAACAGAAAAAGAAAAAAGGGTCATGGACCTACCTTCCCATTGTATTGTGTAATTGTGATAAACACTGCAGAAGCTGTAACTTTCACACCTTTAAGGAGATCTCCTCTACACAGGAGTTCTCCTTACGGACTGCCATCCTTAGCCTGAGAGACAGAGACAGAGAGAGAGAGAGAGAGAGTGTGAGTGTGTGTGAGAGTGAGTGACAGAGTGAGTGAGTGAGCGTGCGTGCGCGTATGTGTGTGTGTGTGTCAGAGTAAGTGAGTGAGTGAGTGAGTGAGCGTGCGTGCGCGTATGTGTGTGTGTGTGTGTCAGAGTAAGTGAGTGAGTGAGTTAGTGAGAGAGAGAGAGTGTGTGTGTGTGTGTGTGTGTGTGTGTGTGTGTGTGTGTGTGTGCGTGTGAGTGAGTGAGAGAGTGAGCGAGACAGTGAGAGATGACAGGAACCGCACTGCTGTTAGACTCGGACTTGAACCTGTAATAAGCTCAGCCACATGTGAAGGGAGACGTGGCAAAATAACCTGCTGCTCACATGATCATCTTCCACACGTCAGAGACACCTCACCACGGGGTTACCATATGGGCCAATACGATTTCATTTACACCTTAACACATTTTAATTAAAAAAAATAACTGGGTTGATATGAAGTGAAGAAAGAGTAGTAGTCAATCTTTTGATTGGCTGTTAACTAGCTAAAGCTTAAATGTCTGGAAATGCCACTGGTCTTGTACATGCTAATATATTAAAGTAATTTTTATTACTCAAGTGCTTGATAATGTTTTTATTACGTTATTTATTATTATTTTGTATTCCATTGTATACTGCTTATTACTTATATGCTATTTTTATTCTCCAGACTATCTAGATATTCAATACCCAAAGCTACCGTCGCTATATTTCTACTGTTAAATGCTATTATTTTTTAAAAACACAGTATTACATTTATATTTATATTATAATTGCTGTCGTGAACAACTTCCCACAAGCCGAGGAAGAAGCTAACAAGCTACAATGTTATTAATTATTGATAACAGCAATATTTTTATTACGAAGGTAGAAGACAAGATAGTCACTCTTGTAGCTAGCTAAATAAGTTTAAAGTCTTACTGATTATTAGCTACCCCGGCTAATTGTCTCGCGCTGATCTGAATTACGTAAACTTTAGCTTTAGTAACCCACCGTTGGCTAGATTAGCAGCAGCTAGCTGTTCCATCGCGGGAAAAGCTGTAAAGACAGTGTCCTAAAGGGTAAAATCCGGGTAGGAAACATCTACAAATGTATCCACAGTTAAAAAAACAAACGATGAAATGACAATGAAATCCGGCTCCGGCACCAATGCTAAATCCGATGCTAACGCTATAACATCCGAGCCGACAGACAGCTCGTGCGTAGACGAGTAGCTGACCAATGCGCATGCGCCGTTCGTAAACAAACTTTATTGACACCCAGGCACGTGCCAGTGTTCAACATGATGTACGTTAGTATGACTGACTGGTATAAATCTATTAGCAAGGTTTAACAAAATGATCAGCCAGTCGTCTTGTGGTTTAACAAAATGATCAGCCAGTCATCTTTCAGTTTAACAAAATAATCAGCCAGTTGTCTTTCAGGTTATATATAGGTTATATTCATACTGTATAGAGAAATAAAACTAGGGCAACACTGTCCATTTTATAAAGTGTGCCAATGTCAGGAGTGTTTAAAATTAAACCAAAGATCAGAGAATGGGGACTGACACACTCACTGCCCTGCTGAACTAGAAATTAAACACTTAGAAAAAGCACTAGAATTCTGGGATAACGCCATCAATGACAGGTTTGTTTATTGTTATTTTAATGTCATTAAAAAAAATTCTTACTAGTCATGCACAACTGGCACTGAGTTAAAGGACAAGTTCAGCATCAGGACACACACTGAGATCATCTATTCATGTAGAGCTGCTATACAACTTGCTGTGCAAGTTGTTACTATAGAAACAATACAATTCTGGAACTAGTACATTAATACAAGCCTTGCAGCTGGAAAAATAATCAACACCTTCGGACCCTCAACAACGCTATGGTGTAGTAGTGATCTTGAAGATCATGACATTAAAAAAAAAGGAAAATAATATTGCAGACCAACATCTGTTGGCATCCACATCAGATTTTCTGTTAACAAATGTCTTGAGTCAGATTATTTTTTTACTTTTGTGCAATAGGAAATACACAGCATGGTATGAAGAAAAGAGGCTGGGGCTGATTTCTTTCCAACCCAGACTGTACCCAGTCCCCTAGATTTGATCTCCATTTAGGCTGATACTTTCTTGCCCAAAATACATAATTATTTATTCATATAATATCATGACTGGCTATCACTATGTTACTATAAATCATTAATTAAATATACAGTAATTCAAGTATGAATGACCTTGTTAAGCATCATAATGTCATTTTTATTAGAATACATATTACACATTATGCCAAAGGCCACTCAGTTTTAAAAACTGGTTTTTTTTTTTTTTTAAATAAATTCACAAACATGCTATTACAAACATAATCAAAGGCAAAGAAAGAAAAAAAAAACCATATAGGGTATTGGATTGCCTTCTCTGTATTCAGCAACAAGCCTATCTATCTTAGTAATTTTGCGCCAGTCATTTTTATTGTGCTGTGTCGGGAGTCTTCATCATGTATATCCATCCATCCAACTTTTATGTTGCCTTCCTAAAGAGAAACAGATATACACAAGAAATCAATACATATGTCCATATCAGAACTACTCATGCAAGCTGCACAACATACTGTATTGGCTTCATTTAGAACAATAAGCAATAAGTCAGAACTCTGAGGAAAAAAGTTAGAACTTTTTCAGATTTTCTTTCTCAGAATTTGCTGAAATGTATTTCACGTTATCCTCTTCCGTACTGACGTTTTTCCTCAGAATTCTGAGAAATAAATATAGTCCTCTTCTGTAAGTCAGACCTCTGACTTCGTTTCGGAGTTCTGACCTTTTTCTCACAGTTCTGACTTTTTTTAACCATAAAAAAAACGAGAGAAATTTTGGTAGCTTATTTATACTGGAACGTGATCTTATTCAAAGAAGCACATGGGGCAATAAAAGAGGGAAGAAACGCACAGCCTGAGTCGACCCAGCTCTCTCTCCAGCTCCTCATCGGTGATGTTAGTGTCAGGCACGGAGGGCAGAGAGTGAAAGAAAGTGTCATCCAATACACTGGTGTCTTTAGTACAGACAGGGCGATGTGGAATCTCCGGTAGTGTATGACTCGTGTCTGCAGCGCTGTCTTCCAATAAAGACTTCAGCTCCTCCTCCAGCTCTTCCGATTCTCCTTCAGCTGGGATGAAAGCAAAGTCGTTAATGTTACACTAATCACATTTAGTAGATTATACACGAGGATTTCTGCACATCATTACACAAAAACCACTGCACATATTACTTTAACTTTAGGCACCAATAAAAGAACTGTAGCTCGATTCTTTCGATATGACTTATGACCTTATAATGTTAGTTTAATGTTTGTAACATTGCTATAATGTTATTGCAGTCTTTAGAATATCAGTATAAAGTCACTGTAGTGTTTATAACCATTTAAACCATCTTTGTTATTTTATTGTTTAGAACATCTTGTAATCATATATTAGTGTTTATAACATCCTTTGGATATTATTTATTTCTTTTGTAACATCCATATAAGGTTATTTTTAAAATATAAATAATGTGCTGTAGTTACGTGATATTCAAATTCAATTTTTAAAAAATGCAGATTATTATAACAATCCATGAAACAGCATCACTTAAACTGTAAGCAGAGTAGGTTGGCTTCGGAGCTAATTCCGGTCATCAATGCTCGACATTATTGCTAATGACATTTGAAATTTTAAATCCATCATCAGTGATACTTTTTGTCAGTAAGCATTGTACAGCGGTCATAATGAAGATGCAGCTGCTTTGTCATCATTCTGACCTTTTTATATGTCTTTCAAGTTCTAACGGTTCTCATGGTCGGATAATGGGTGCAATGGAATAACAGCCATATTGGTCCCATTTGTGAACATAATGTCAACATACTTGAGTCTAAAGCTCCTCCAGCCAGAGTCTGGTTAACTTCATCCTGAGTGTCACACAGCTGAGAGGACGGGAAAGAAGAAGAAGAAGAAAAAAAAAGGGACACCAATGTAACCAGGAGAGCTCTGTGATGGAAAAACTCACAATTACACACGGACACACGCTTATCAAAATCTCCCACCTCCTGAATCTGATCAACCAGGTTCTCTGCTCTCTCAACTGTTATGCCCTTCAGTGACATCCTCAGAGCTGCTACACCTGCCTGGTATGCCTGCATCACCTATAGTGAGCACGCACGCGCACGCGCACACACGCACACACAGCATTATCCTCAAACACAATGACAGAATGATAAACTGAAATGCAGTACTAAGCAACTTTAAGGCACATATATTTGATTCTTTTTCTTTTTGGGAAAATTATATGAAAAAAACAAACAAAAATGCAATACCCTGGATTCAAAAATGTTCGCACAATTTCTATGCAAATACAATACAATACAAATGTGTATTTTACCAGCCGGTCAGTCTGTGAGCTCGCTATCCTGTCCAGGATTCCTTTGACGGTTTCAAGTTGAGCGTACAGCCGATCTGCCTTGCCCTCTACACGCTTTTTACCCCTTAGACATCTTAATGCCTGGGCAAGAGGCAGAGAGAGCGAGATAGTGAGCGCGCGAGAGGGAGAGGCTGTTTTTTTTTATTTTTATTTCACGTTATCAGTAATCAATAGATAAATCCTTATTAGACAAAAATCTGGAAAGCAAATCAAATATTTTAAAATGTAATAATGTACTCATACCTGTGACTTCTTCCCCTCTTTTAGCAGAGCCTTTGCCTGTTCTTTACATCTGACAACATAAGTGATAACACATTAACAAACTACCATTCAATTTATATTACAGCACAAAAGTTAGAAGTAAAGTGTCTATTGTGCTGTACCTGTATGACGGGTAATACTGGTATAGATAGACAGGGTTTTAAGCCATTCCTGAGTATGTATCTATGAATGTGGTATAGGAATGAAATAGCTAAGGAGATGAGGAGCCTAGTGACTGAAGCTGGTAGTGTGTGCTGATGGGGGTTTGGACACTGTTAAAACTGAGGTTAGGGAGGTTACTGCCCACTATGGGAGGCGTGGGAGGGGTCAGTCGCTATGGGAGGGGTCAGTTGCTATGGGAGGGGTCAGTCGCTATGGGAGGCGTGGGAGGGGTCAGTCGCTATGGGAGGCGTGGGGGGCGGGTGCTAGGTCAGCTGCTATTCGATGTGCTTGTGTATAAAATAAACCTGAATGACTTGTCAATTCAGGATCTTTTTATTTATTTACTTATATAAATGACCTTAACTTACGTCTCAACTTCTTGCCCCAGGGCCTCGACTCTCTCTTCCAGCAACTTCTCGCTACGCTGGAGCTGGTAGATTCCCAGTTCCACCTCACTGACCGGAGACACGCGGCCCTGTCCTGCCTGACTGAACTTCACCAGCTGGACAGAATAGAGTTAATGCACAGAAAGAAAAAAAAAAAACATGCACAGTGTTGTAATAGGAGCTGCCATGCTGCAACTCACGCACCTTTTCCCCTTCATGGAGCGAGACTGTGACGTGTTTCTCCCTCTGGAGCTGCAGCAGCGCGAGACACAGTGTGGTCTCATCGGGACAGATATGAGAGGAGAAAGAGCGCAGCTCCTGAAATGAGAGCAGAGAGCGCCTGGCGAGAGGAGAGCTCCGATACGCAGCCATCAGCGCTACAGCCTTCTCCTGTAACACACAGGAGAAAAACAGATTTAAATCTAAATCTCAACAGATTGAACATTAAAATACCTGGCACAGTGTTTATGAAACTGGTACTCATACTATAGTCTTAAACTGTTAGGAACTTACTTTAACCAATTCGATTACCACAAACGACTCCTCGAGTGGAACCCGCCCACTGCCCAGAAGAGCGGATAGTGTCCACTTCAGAGGTCTGACCAACAACAAACCGACGCCCCACGACAACCAACCGGAATCCACGTTAGCAGCAAAGTCAGATTCTTTCTGCACTTTACCAGTCCTGGAAAGGAAATGCGAACATAAGAAGAGTGAAACAACTGCCTGAAATTACACATCACTATAAAACCCAGTAGAATAAATAAATTAAATGTATATTATTATTATTAACATTATATGAGCTTGAAATTAAAGTGAGTGGATTTTGGCCGTCAATATTAAAATCTTCTTATGTTCTTTTCATCCTTTTTATACACTCTACAATAAAGCTACAAGCTATGTATTACGTGTACTAAGCGGTCTTGCAGTACCTGATCATGCTCTGTATAACGGTGCCTAGGCCCAGAGGAACGCCCCCCTTTCGCCGAAAACCTTCGTTCAGGTCCTGCAAGCTCATGCAAACAGATCCGCGCCGTCTGCAGCTCTGGACCACCAAAGGCATCCAGAAGTTCATCTTGCCGTCCCAGTCAGTCGGGTCGACCTCTCGGTTCTCTTTGAAAGCCGAGAACAGGAAGGTCATCCGTTCGTCATCTTCCCAGTCAGGGGGAAACTCGGAGGAGGGCATCTCGACTTTCTGCTGTAGTGAAACTGGCATTGTGCTACAAAAAAACAGAGACGTTGAAAAGCTTAGTGCACCTGACTATACACAAGGTTGCTAGTATGGTTGCAAACGCTTACTGATGGAGAAGACCCATCAGTGTAGAAAGACAGGATAACAGGATAACTGTGAAACTTCCACACAAGACACAAGCTTATACATAGTGAAATAACCTGACAAACAAAAACACTGTATGGAAAATATTACATTTTGATAAATACCAACTGAACTTATACATGCTACAAACAAAATTCCCTGATATTCCATGACTTGGCTCAAAACAAATGATTAAATCCAGTGACTTTCCATGTCTGGAACAGACTTTTTAAAATTCCATGACTTCTGGGAACTCTGTACAAACTCCACCCTCTTTGAAATGAACACAGATGAAACATGTTTGCTGCTCTGCACATGTAGAGCAAGACACGCCCCCTAGGGGCGGGGCATACACCTTCTAGAGAGCATTTGATTGGACAAACACAAGAGTAGCAGAGAATGAGTCATTAAATAAACTTCTATTGTTTTCCTGTAAGTGAAAACACTTAAAATCATAACATTAATATAAGAACATCTCCAAAATTATTTTTTTTAAATATACCTTTGAATTTTGTCCATAATACTAAAGGACAGGTATGAAACACCGGTTTTGATTTCAGGGCCACGTTTAGTGACCCCTGTCAGTAAAGTGTATGTAAGAAGCTGGGAAAGAAACAAAACTGCTGATCATATAGAGAAATACAGTAACATTACACACAAAAGCGTTATATATGATTACAGATGTATACATTATTACAAATCACGGCAGATGAATATCGCCTTTGGTTTTATTATCACTCATTAATCCAATTTAATAAGCATGCAGAAGCAGCAGCTATGCGATTAATACATATAATATACCGAGACAATGATACACAATATACTGAGAGAAGATAAACAGATTAAAGGGATACACAAATAGCAAAGGTTAAGTATTTATATCAACTAACCTTAATGTTACGTTATATACAAGGTAAACTAAACCACATTAACGGCTTCTTCCAACATCTCTGCTTCAGATGGGTTGATAAAAACCTTCATGCTTGTTTAAAGCAAAAGAATTCCAAATGCCAAAATGAAACTCTTGTCCCCGTTTTTCTGTTATGGTGTTTAGCGCTGGCTATATCAGCCGTATCCTGAATGACCATCCCGAGCACTTGTTAGGCTGCGACATAACGTTCTCTACATACCACATAGTGTGCACTACATGTTCCATAGGGAGTTGTTTGAGTTTCAGCCAAACAACCCGGAAAACAGCTCAGCGCGTTCTTCTTCTTTTATTTTTACTTTCGTTGCTGATGACGCGCCATCTAGCGGTTTGGAGTAGCAACAACCGAAGCGCTAGCGAAGATAAACCACAGAAAGAAATTCAGTTGTGCTAAAATAAGAAGTAAGAATAGTGCATTTGAAGTATAGCTGCAAGAATAAGCTTAAGAGTGCAACAGGTGAACACACTGATTTTGCTTATGGACTCTTTGCCTCAGTGGACGTGCTAAATTATTTACAGACATACATGAATAAAATTAATTAATCCATACTTATCCACAATCCTGTATAACTAAGTAAACCCTTGTTTTCTATAAACTTTAAATATATATATATATATTTCTCTTGATGTTTACATTTAGTCATGTTTGCATAGTTCTATTCTAGTTTATTCATCACTAACACACAAATGATGGGATTCCATTCCAACCATTTTAGCCAAATACCAAGTAAAATACCAAACACCAAAAGTCCAAAAAGCTTACTGTGTCACTTAAGTGTGCAAATGTTTGTTTTCTTGATGCATGGAACTGTGTAAATACACACAGAAGACGTGACAGCCAATCAGACTGCAGCTTTCAAGATTCTGAAGCTTGTGACCAGAAAAGTGTGCAAAATAATATATACAGTTGTACATGCTCTGTGGCCTGAAACAAACCCATGACTCTGGTGTAGCAGTTTGTAAATGGTACTCATGATGGAGTCATACCCCTTTCCACCAACAGGGAACAGGTTCTTGAATCGGGTTCAATTCAGGATTTTTTCAACCGTGGTGCAAGCTAGCAAACCAGCCCAGGTTTCCACCATTTTTGAGCAGAAACATTGTAATGAAGGATGCGTCATCAACACAGGGCGTTGCACAATGCACAATGGACGTAAACAGTAGCAGTAAGATGGCCGGTCACACTGATTACCTGCGAGCTTTTGTACTGTTATTGCAGATATTTATTATTTATCCTATTCCATTGCATTCTCCAAGTGCTGCACTCTACTTCCTTTCCAAATTACTGACCGATATCATCATGGTTCACACTGGAAAAACCAGCTATCTTTTGGTTCCAGATAGGAACCACGTTTTCAGCTTCCGAACCAATTTTTTTTGGTCGTAATGCTCCAAACGGTTCAAAATCTGGTTTGCGAACCTAAAATAATAAATAATAAAAAGCGAATAAAAATTCACTCGACATAACTTAACCCTTTATTTCCCTTTTTTTTAAAAAAAACACTTTTTTTTGTTCTTTAAAAAACCTTCAGAACTGGAACTGTGTTAAAACAAATCAACCTTAATCTGATTCAACACTGACAACAGATGGTGAGAACGTATTGTAAAAATTTATTTTTAACACTGATGATAAACATATGTGACATTTTATATTAGTCCTGGTCCTCATAATCGAAATCCACATGCTCAGTTATACAATAGCAACAAAAAAAGACACATTTTTCAGTAGTTTCAGTGCACAGAATGACAATAAGTTTGTACTTTGATATCTTACTGGATTTTGTTTGGATGGGATAAAGTGTGTACATGAAAATGGCATGAAATAATATAGTTATTATTATAGAAATTATTATAGTTGTTAGTCTAGCACAGCACATGCATAAAAAATCTGCATGAAAATCTGCATCTTTTATATCAAAATTTGATTTTGTACATAACCATTGATGAGGTCATGAGATATTCAAATATTCGTCAAATTACAGTTAACAAGATGACAAAAATTAAAAGTGTTTTTTCAGGCTGAAAAGGGTGCTTCATATATTGACAATGTCTCACTTTCTACTTTATCAGATACACCTATACACCTTTTCAATCATACAATTATCCAGTCAGCCAGTCATGTGGCTGATATGATCGTGATATGATCTTGTCCATATCTTGTAGCCCATCTGCATCAGGGTTCGAGGTATTGTGCACTCTGAGATGCTTTTGTTTGCTGCTCACCATGTTTATAAAGAGTGGTTATTTGAGTAATTGTATCCTTCCTGTCAGCTCTAACCAGTCTGCCCTTTCTCCTCTGAGCTTCTCAACAGCAAGGTGTTTCCACCTCCATTAGTTGCTCATTGGATGTTTTTTGGTTTTCGCACCCTTCTGTGTAAACTATGTTTAGACTGTTGTGTGTGAAAATCCCAGGAGATCAGCAGTTTTGGAAATACTCAAACCATGCCGAGGTTACAGTCACTGAGATCATATTTTCTCCTCATTCTGATGTTTGGTGTGAAAATTACATCAAATTCTTCACCTGTATCTGCACAGCAGTCACATGATCGGCTGACTGGCAGATGCTCCTAAAAAAGTTGATGGTGAGTGTAGATCTAGCTTTATTTTGGGGTCAGTGTAGTCTTACCTTAATATCTACTCTATATGAATAAGCTTTTCAGTTCCATTCATGAATGGCAAGCCAGCATGCTAATTTATAACATTTTTACAAAGACTTGAAGCCTGTATCCTACATAAACAGGATTTTCAACAAAAGCCAAGAAACATATTGATCTTCCATTAACAAAACCAATCCTCCTTGGATGAAAACATCTTTAGTCTCGAGTTTACTTGGCGCTGAGGTCCACCAAAAGATGCTGATACGCCACAGTCTTTCCTTTAAAGCTGGCAACAAGCAGGATATCTTTCTTGTCAATGGAGACGAGGCTAAAGCCACGAGGCGCCAAAACGTTGAGCTCCTGGAAGGGCTGGAAGCGTTGTGTGAGCTCGTCCCACAGGTAGATCCGTGAGAAGGAGTAATCGCTGCCCAGCACCAGGTACTCCCTCACTCCTACGCTAAACGGGAGTAGTGCCATTGAGCCACGTGAAGGCAGAGTCTGGATCTCCACAAAGCGCTGGGTTTCCCAGCGCACGAGCCTCGAGTCACCAATGAACCGTGTGAGACAGAGGTAGAGCGCCTGATGGGCCCAGAAGTGCTTGACCATGTGTACATCGCCTGCATGCGGGATTTGCGAATGGAAGACGAACTGGCGTGTCCCACGGTTCCACTGGTACACCACCGGAGGCTGAGAGGAGCTCGACAGAATTAGCCGGGCCTTACCGTCCACCTCCAGGAAGTGTATGTGTGTGTCGCGGTGCCACGGGTGAAGAGACTGGTGCGAGTAGAAGCCGTTGCTGTTCCAGTGGTAGATGCTAGTGGAGCCTGCCTTGGAGCTGTCTACTACAGCAAAGTACCAGTCTCCTTCAATCTGAAACATCTCCACGAAGTTGGGTTTGCGTACACGGCTGGCATCAATGTCCTGGATTTTGACAAACTGCAAAGGCCCTTCTTCCCACCTGCGTAAAAGACAGAAATAATCTTGTTCTATATTTGTTATTAAGAAGAATAGATGCTATACTACTATTTTTAAGCTTTCCTTGAAAATAATTGACAAGATTTTCCCCTCTACATATCTAGCTAAATCAGAGAAACTGGTATTCTCACCGTGTTTATGTTTCTACAGTAGGCTTGTGCAGTATAACGATTTTTCTGTCACTACACGATTTTAATCCAGTGACATTTACTCAGATTATATTGTCATGTTATGTTTATGGTATTACCAGATCTGCCAACCTTTAGAAGCTTGCTAGTACAAACCATTACTCAAAAATATGGCAAATGAGCAGTCATTGTTCTCAATAAAAACAGGAGATGATATTAAAGGACACGCCCTGGAAGCCCCGCCCCTTTTCCCCAATCTCACATGTTTAGACACATTGGACAGAACTGGACTCAGTTGCCCTTGTTTTCGGAGAATATCTTTCATTAATGAGTTCATTAACATGAAATGACTTACATCAGCTTACTGTAACTGACATTAGACAAGAATTTATTTAACATCAATTAACTACATTAGTTGGGATGCCGCTGTAAAAAAAAAGTTGCCAAAAAACGGTTAAAATACAGAACTTTTGGTTTCAACTGAAAGATTAAAAAAATTTTACAAAAAAATTATGGCAAATGAAGTGTCCAATCTAAGACTCTTTAAATAATGTGGACATTAGACAACTGATCTGTATAATTATTATATTGAAAATGCACTGCTAGGTTTTGTTTTTTTGTTTACTGCGCATTACTTTGGAAACACCTGAAAACCTATCAACCTGAGTTTTTGCGATTGCCGCCGCCAGCAAGCAGTTCCCGACCGCACAGCTCATAATATTACAATAACGCACCCTCCCATACTCTCTGTAAACCTAACATGGTGGAAAGGCTTGTTTTCCCATCTGTTTTTAGACTATTGATCTCTGACCAATTAAATCATTATTTCCACTTTTGTTTTTTTTTTAAATGTTAAACACAAATAGTGCTCAAAGATCAGTATCCAAGACTGATCCTCTTAGCAGATTTAAAGTAAATCATGTAGCAGTTAACTCAATAATTATTCTGCCAATCAGGAAAAACCACACCTATGTTAAATATAAAAAAAATTATACATAATTCTGGCTATATGTATTGACCAAACTGCTGTTAATTTTCTCCCAGTCCCTCAATATGGTCATAATTTTATAACTCTGAGTCTCTTACTTATAGATATGGGATCCTCCAAAGAGTTGGGCTACCACCATGTAGAGTGTGTTGTTGATCACCACAGGCTTGCAGTACACTGCAGATCGAGCTGGAAAGCATACAAACAATACACATTAAGGCTTGCATGGTCCCGAAACATTTTACAGATTTATAGAGTTTGTGAAGAGTATAACCAAAAAATATCCTTGTGCATTATTGCCTGTCTTTAGGACCACCTGAATGATCAAATCGGTGTTCAGCGTATATTTCACCATCTTTGTTGTACACCACATGCACCACAGTGCTGTCGAATTCTCAAATCCAATTGGCCTGAAAGTGCATCCTTTCCAATATGTCACTGTTTCTATAGCAACAACTCATTCACAGGGGCTTGTATGACGGACACTGAACATACTCTAAGCCTAATAATAAATAGATTTTGAAAAAAAAAATGCTGCTTTTTAACAAAAAGGTCTGTAATGATATGTTTAAGGTAGGAGTCTCCACTGTCAGCACTTTGACAAGCCGCATTTTTTTTTTTCGAGTGAGAGAAAGCGATGCTGGTGAAGCAGCTGCAAAAACATAATAGGAACAAAAAGATGGCTTTTTAGATGTTCCAACTGGATGCGACATGCTTTAATAAATATAAATGGTAATCATTGGAATATTCCGAGGAATATAATCAACTTAAGGGAAGTAATGGTACCACAGCATCTTGTCGTTGATAATTTTCCTTTAACAGAATACCCTGTCATGTTTTATTCCTTAGATATCTCCTTTCCTTTCCTACTCACATCCAGAGTGATTAACCTCCTCCTTCACCTCACCTACCTGTCTCAGCAAGGCCCATTACTTTAAAAGCAGCTTGAGTGGAGTAAGAATAGATCGGATGCTTTTAGACCCATTGTAATGTGGAGAGAGATCAGGAGGGCAGGGAACTATGCTTCAGTGGCTGAGAGTATTTGATTCACTAAAACCTTTCTGTGAATAAGAGAGCCCAAAGAGATGTTTGGACCACTTTAAATACTTTAACTACCTTGTTTAAACACTTTAACATCCCCCAAAGCTTACTCAGAATGTGTGTTGTAAGCATTACAGTACTTGAGACATTTTTTCAATCAATCACCTGTCAGTAATCTTGGAAAACTAGACAATAAAGAGCCGACTTACATGTGATGTTATAATGGGTCCTGAAAAGCATGTTCACGTGATCCCAGATGTAAACGGTGCATATTCCCGTGCTGGGTTGAGCGAACACCACATATAAGTCATCGTTAAAGTCATACGACTCCACAGAGAGCGACTGGAATGGGTAGGTCTCATACAAAGCAAAATCTGAGGATAGATGTTAAGATGCATAAGTATTCGCCCCCATTGAACTTTATCACCTTTTGAAATGTTGCAATTGAAATAGACTTAAAGTGGTAAGCCTTGAATCGGGAACAGTGCACAGCAGTTTGGACAAACTACATTAAATATAATGCATCTAATACAACACACCATTCCCTAATTTAGGTATTTTCCTGGATGAGTTTGCATCTCTCAGCTGAGGAGATCCCAGAATGCCAAAGTGCTCCTTCCTTACCTGCACTAATGCAGTTGAAGTCTCGTGGTGTTAAGTCCTGGATGCGTCGGCCCTGGAACTCGAAGGGACTTGCACAGTATATAGCCGGGACCGAGGTGTTGGTTTTCTCCATCCAGTCCACCAGCCACTTGATCTTACAGTCGCAGCGGAACGAGTTCCCTCTCAGGTCTCTGAGGAAAGTGGGACACAAGTTCTACATCGGTGTAGGATGATGAAGAGGAGTTACTCACTGTGTTTACATGCACAGAATATTCCGGGTTATTCCGAAAAAGATAACAGTCCTACTATGCTGCGTCATAACCTGCTGTAAAAACCCAAACTGAGACACGTATTCCAAATATGTTGTATACGTGTCCAAAAACCTGAATAATATCAATATCTTAATCAGAAAATGCTAAATTCGGAAACAGAATATGCTGTTGACATGACCTATATCACATTTCAAATATTGTCCTATTCGGAATAATAGTGGAATGTTCATGTGCATGTAAACGTGCTGACTGTTGTATCCTCAAAGTACTTTTGTTTCCTACACCAGCACTTCCAGAGGTGTTTTATTCCACTTACACCTCAGCAATTTGTCAATGATTACAGGTTTTTCATTAAATAAAGAATGCCATGTCACACTTTTTATTCATTTATAGTTATGCCTAATGTTCTGGAATGCCCATGACGCACGTTAATACCTGTTATGTCTTATATTATAGAAGCTACAAACATCAATCTCTCTTTTTTCTCTTGTTTTCTTGGTTACAGTATCTACAAACATCTCTTTCTCTTTTTCTTGGTGCTAGACAGAAAAATCCTGTCCTGATGCCTCTTCCATGGTGGAAAACCTACTGACTGATATCAAGTGCTGACACTCGTGAATCTTTCTATAAATGTTAAAAGAAAACTACCAATGAATATACTTTTTTATATAACACAAGAAACAACAAAAAACGAACAGTGGTATTATCTGATGTTGACTTAGTTAAAACAGTCTTATGTGCATGTATTATAAACGATCATCACTGATGCATTACATTATTTGTACCTTTTTTTTTAATGAGTATTTTTGAGGTAAAACTTGCGCTATTGGAAGTGGAAGAGGACTTCTGGATTCTTCTGCATGTACAGCACTTTAACAGTCATGGGTGCTTTATAATGTCTTCTGTAAGATGGACTAAAAAATGGTTCTGGAGCCATTCCAATGAACCAATGGTTCTGGACTAAAAAAAATGGTTTTAAAAATGGACTAAAAAAGATTCTGTAAAATGGACTCACAGGTCAGTGAGGATGTCCTGGTATTTGAGCAGTTCTCTGGGTAAGACCTGCAGGTTGTTGTTAGACAGAGATCTGCCAGAGGAAAAATACAAACTTACAACCTGTATTATAGTCAAAAATGATCATGATTTCCTCTTATTGAATCATCTATCTAATTATAGTTACCACTTTTTATTCATACTGTATGTGAAAAAAAAAACTATTAGTATAATGGTAGAACAATGTATTATGGTGATACGTACAGGTGTGTTAGAGACTTCAGTCCTCTAAAAGTATATTTGGACAGGGACCGAATGTCATTATTCTCAATAAACCTGCGGGGAAGAAAGAAAACAACTAAATTAAATAAACAGACTGAGAGAATCCAAGCACCCGCATTCAATCGACTATCAATTCTTCAAACCACAAGATAATGAAAGAATGCAAAGTGCAAGGATTAAAAACTTGGTCTCTCTTGCATTCATGAAACACTGTCCTGTGAAATTCAATTAAAGATGCAGAATAAATTGAGTCGTTGCACTTTGCTCCCTGTGATCTATGCGTCACACTTATCTTATAAAACCTTTTAGCTTAATGATGTTGAGGCTGCTGCGGCATCTTCTCATTTCTCTCTCACACACAAGTACTCTCTCTCTCTATCTCTCTCTCCCACTAGCTTTTAATTAGTTTGAGTTTAAACGTTACCTGAATCTTAAATTGGTTGAAATGGGAAGCAGAAAGATGTGTAGTGTAGGTGGAAGGACCACTGCAATTTGGGTCTATGAAACAAGGCCAAGAGGGCCTTGACTTTTTTTTTAACTTGAGTACATGTATGAAAATTACAACAAGTTATTAGACAGAGTATTGACTGGTCCCTTCAACTGAATGGGTTTCAACTGAACTTTAATAATTCATGAATAAGTCAGTCTATGAATAATGTACATTTGAACCTAATGCGCTCTGTCTGTGGCTAGATCAGGAATAGAAAGTACCTAATAGACTATTTAAATAACATTCTTGAAATAATTCTGTACTGAGGAGGTCTGTGAAATTAATTTTATATTCCATGGTTACAAAAGAAAGAAACTCTAAGAAAGATCCCTAACTGCTGAATTGTTCATCTGTGTGCTTGGATCAGATTCTTGAATGTGCTTGTATGTGTTTTAAACAGAAAGAAATACAAATAGGAGGTGCACTATTTTTTATTTTATTTGTTTGTTTGTTTTGTTTTGTTTATAGAAAGCTTTCAGTATAATTTTAACTTCGCGAAGCGGTCAAATATGAAGGACAACGAAAGCGCACAGCATTGCATTTACAGCATTCATTTGTTCATCCTTAGTAACTGCCTGGTCAGGTTTAAATTAGCCTACTAGTTTGTTTAGGCTCATATTTTGTGAAATAGGACCTTTAAAAAAGGTCACAGGCAGAGAGCACGATGTGTTACACTGCCGTGTGATGCAGCAAGAGCAGCAGTTCAAAAAGATGGAGTTAGTTAGCATCATGGGGGAAATAATAACAATAAATAAATACGTACAAGCAAAGATAATAAGAGTGATAAAAAACAGTCTCGTGCACATATTTATTTTAAAGAAGAAACTTCCGGCCACACCCACTACAGGTTTAAATCCAAATACAGGTGCAGATATGATTATTTGGAGCACTAAACAGATACAGTGTCAGTGAGTTACAACATGCACTGAGGTAACTGTAGATCAGACTGCAGTGAGTGGAAAAGAGAAAACACAAGGCTCTGCGGTGCCGAAACAGGCTGCAGCTAAATCCACTGAAAGTTCTGTGGGATTCGTTACAAACACACTTACATCCAAAAACACTTGCTAACGTCTGGCCAAACACTTCAGACTCCAGTTATAGATCAGAGAGCAGAACTGTGCTGCAGCTAATAGAAAAATGTCCACCTCAGCAATGAGACTGACTGGAGCAGAGACCAGATCAATAACACACACTCTGTGCAACCCCAACTACACACACACACTCCATACTACAACTACACACACACACTCCACACTACAACTACACACACACACATACTCCACACTACAACTACATACACACTCCACACTACAACTACACACACACACTCCACACTACAACTACATACACACTCCACACTACAACTACACACACACACACTCCACACTACAACTACATACACACACTCCACACTACAACTACATACACACTCCACACTACAACTACATACACACTACAACTACACACACACTCCACACTACAACTACACACACATACACACTCCACACTACAACTACACACACACACTCCACACTACAACTACACACACACACATACTCCACACTACAACTACACACACACACTCCACACTACAACTACACACACACACTCCATACTACAACTACATACACACTCCACAGTACAACTACACACACACTCCACGCATCTATCTATCTATCTATCTATCTATCTATCTATCTATCTATCTATCTATCTATCTTGTTCTTCTTTCTTTTTCTTTCCAGTTTGTTTTTCTTTTTTTCTTTCTTCTTCATATTTATTTTCCTTTTCTTTCTTTTTCCTTCTTTGTTTTCCATCTTTCCTTACTTCCTTTTTCATTATTCTTTCTTTTTTCCTTCCTTCCTTTCTAGCATCTATTGCTTTTGATTTCAGTGAAGTGCAGACTCACAGATACTGTAGGTTCGACAGGCCAGCGAAGGCATCATCAGCAATCACAGTGAAAGTGTTGGAATTCAGCAAACTGCAGGAAAGAGAGAGAGAGAGAGAAAGTGAGAGAGTGACTGGAATTAAAATAGATCGTTTATAGGTCCTGTCCCAAATGGCACCCTAAAGCCCTGCTGTCCTGCTCCAAGTCTGCACTTTGGTAGTGAAGATGTGTGAGTGATCGAGGAAACAATGGTGTAAAAGTGAGCATTTGTGACTTTATTAGAATTCAGTTGTGTGTGTAGAAATGCCCAGGATGTGCGGTGATGAACTCAGCCGTGTGTGTGTGCAGCAGCTTTGTGTAAAACACTGTGTAGTGTAGGCTAGAACTCATTCAACTGATTAATGGCTTTTTCACTGTTGTTTGTTTTAACACTGCTGAATCCTGCTTGCCTTGATCTCAACAAACCCATCTCTCAACAAATCCATCGCATACACACAAAAACACACACACACACACACACACACACACACACACACACACACACATGACCAGAACAGACCAGCTATTGTTGGTTGAGTATGAGGAGTGTGTAGAGAGGAGGTTTCTGGCTGTGTTGAGTGCAGAAGTGACGCTGACCCTGTCACTGATACACACCACACTGCTCACTGTGTTCCCGTCCATGCTAACACACACACACACTCCCAATTATGCAAAAAGACAAACAATTTCTAATTTGGAATAGAGTTTATTATGCTTTTTATCTCAAATGTCTGTGCAAAAATCCTCTAACGCTGTCATGAAAAGACTAAATTTATTAGAACTAAAGGCTCCATCCAAAAAAAAAAAAAAGTCTGTCTGAACTGAAGAAACATAGAATGACCGTTTGGCTAAATGTATTGTTGCTAGAGATGCATTGATACCTGTGCTGGAATCAGGTATCAGTATAAAAACATAGTTTAATCCTTTAATAGAGCGTGTGTGGGTGGGCAATACGAGTGTGCATTCTGATTATGCACAAAGGTAATCCAGTACGAAGCAGTGAATAGAGAGTACAGAGAATCTTCACTTCACTTCAGCGACCACTGTGACACACGTTTTTAATGTTAAGTCGCTGATACTGCTCAGGACGCCATCGTGCTTTCTATTAAACCCTCTAAATAAAATGTTTGATGGTGTCCCTGGTTGATTAATACTGACTAGATTGCTCATTTCACTTAGAGCATCAGTATCAGTATCATAGTCATATTTTATTGGATTGATTGTATTGATGCATACCTATCTATCGCCTGTAACAGCGTCAGCTTTTTAATATAAGTCCTCAGGGTTCCAGTCTCAGCATAAATAAAGTTCTTCCTTCCTATCACATCTGGTCTTAGAACACCTGAGCTCTATCAGCACTTCTTTCTATTAGCAGTGCTTTTTCATTTCTTCCTTTTTTTTTGGTGGTGAATCATTCAAGGCAGCAAAAATGGTGCAGGGGAATGTCAGGATTTGTGGTACTTACAGGAACTGCAGCAAGTGTAGGTGAGAAAACGCTCCCTCTGGGATCTCAGTAAAGCCTGTGTTCACCATTGTCCTACAAAGCAAAAAAGACAAGTTATATCAACATTATATAAAGTATATAAATAGCATAAAGCAGTCATGCCATGCGTGGAGGAACTGAACGGTGAAAGGTCTTTTCTGATTTTCCCACAACATTCTTACAGTATCTTTTCTTCTTCTATGCACAGATCTCATGATAGCATATCCCTGTTATCTTTCTTTCCCTGAAGACTCAGGATCAGCCTTTATTCTGAAATCAGGATCATTGTGCTAGATTGCACATTGTGCTGTCTTTTATGAAAAAAAAACCCACCACCGCAACAAGACACCAAGAGTGTGCAACTGGAGCCGATGTAAATGTCCTCCGCTAAGAAATAACACTCAATCTCTGCCCTATAAAATGATCTATATATTCAGGCGTTCCACGACTTCTCAAGTAATTATTTAAAAAGACAGATCCTAGGGTGCTTTGAGGAAGGATTTCGTCTTTCAAAAGTAGGACATGCAGTAGGACAAGTCACGTACATCTTTGAGACTTCAGTATGTGAAAAAATAATCAGGCCACATGAACAACGTCTGTTTTTATTAATATCAGGCTACCAATTCTTCTGCTGATCTGAATGTTGTCTGATTATGTATCACACACATATTTGATATATAATAGAGACACCCAGGAATAAAATTATGTGAGGTTAATATGATTCGAGACAGTAAACTGTAATGGTAGTTTAGAGGTTTCTATGATCGCTGAAACAGACGTTAAGAAGAAAATGACTGTAATGTATTAAACCATCCATAAGCAACACATTGTGGTTTGTGTATTCTCAAACAAAGTGCATTACAGTGTCATATTGCACCAACATTAACACACAACATCAACGTTCAGCGATAAAGTGTGTAGGGTCATAAGGTTAATATTTCCTGTTGCTGGGAACAACATTACAGCCACCTTTCTTCCTTCTCCAGAATGTATTATTTTCTCAGCATCTGCAACTCTATGACGGCTGCTATTTAACCCTTAGCAGTGTTATGACTCTGGTGCACACCATTGTTTTTTCGAATTTATAGAAATACATTTGTAACATTAAAGTAAGGAATAAGAATGTTCATGATGTGCTTTTATAGGAAAATAATCAACTAAAGGGTGCTGTGATGAAGTGGAGTTACAGTTCCCTTACCGAAGTTGATTATTTTACTTTATTCAACATTTAGTTCCAGTCCACTAATTTGATTGTTCGAGCAGCGTTCCAAGAGTTCTTATATTTCACATAACATCACTGGGACGTTTCACCACGTAAAATGCGCCACGTAAAACTCCACGCTGAAACGTTTACTACAGAAGTGTTAGCGATATAATCGATGGGCATGGCAAACGATACTTTTCAGCAATATAATTTTTTTTGCTTAAAATATGAAAGCTCATCAGACGATGACAAAAAAGGAAGAAGGGATGCTTATTTTAACAGAGGCACCTTTTTAACGCTAATGTTCAAATCAGTGTGTGCTAGCTAGCCAGATAGCTCACGTTCATGAAGTGAGCCAGATAAATGACTAAAAACATGTCATAATCTGTTGTTGCTTATTACTGTTAACATTCGCTTATTACACTTAACAATATCCTTCTATCTATTTATATTTACGTGTATTGTTATGGAACGTCTGTGTAAGAAACTAGTTCCCGTTATCACTTTACAAAAATAAAGTTCTTAACTATCTTAAAGTTAGCAAGACAAAGAAAAAAACAGTTTATTACGTAACCGACAAACCTCAAAACATAAGCTTTCTCATGGTGCTGACAAGTGCTGACACTGGAGACTCCTTCCATTAAGAAATGCCTCCTTGCAGTAAAATCCACCACATAACGATTTTTTAAAATTAAATATAGATCTTCTGGAGCATCCACCATACAAATCCCAGTGTAACTTGTTACTATAGAAACCATAACGTATTAGCACAAGCGCATTAATATGAACCTTGCAGTCTTACTGCCAGAGCTGCTGTTATAGAAAATGTATCGACACCTTCCGACCAACCAGAATCAAAAATTCTAAATAGTAACATTAGAACATAACATTATCATGGATATATACTGTATGCATGACTTTTAAACACAAGTTGTAATGTTGCTTGTTTATTAAAGCTGCTGTCCTCACTTTGCATACATGGTTCTGCATTAAGACATATGAATCTTCAGCAAAAGTAACCAAACAGAAATATATCACAAGTGATAGAGGAAGAAAGTCCTCTAAAACTCTCAGCTGCCTTCAGTCCACGTGTACACTATGCACTGTTTGTGTGTGTGTGTGTGTGTGTGTTCACAGTGCACACACAGTGTACAATGTACTCACAGTGAAATGATGCCAGGTGGGAAGCTCTTGGGGATGGCTTTAGTGTCCATGCAGAAGGCGCTGTCTTTGGTGCAGGAGCAGGTAGCTGGGCACCGAGGGATTTTGGTGACTCGGCGTCCCTCGGCCGTTTCCTGTGTACACACCAGAAGAAGCAAGAGAGAGGCAGCAGCTGATTTGATCCATCTCTGCCACCTGGATACACTCCTACACTGTCCTGCAGGGTTGGACATCTTCTCTTGGTTCTGCTCCAGAGGGATGGAGCTTCTTTGATTAAGTGCAGGAAAAGAAAGAAGGAAGCTGGAAAGTGGGAGAGAGAAGAAGAGGAGAGGAATTCTTTTGGAGGGAAGAAAGAGTGAGAATGAGGCAGATCCTGACTGTGAGAAAGAGAGCGAGAGAAAGAAAAAAGAATGATGGCGTAAGCAAATGACATGCACTCACTGAGATACAGCTAGAGAGAGAGAGAGAGAGAGAGTGGGGGTATATGTAAGTAGTGCGTACTCTGCAGCACCACCGGATCTCGCTGTTCTTCCTCTCAGTGGTGCAGTTGTGTTAGCAGGGACTGCAGGACGCTGTGTGAGCCAGCAATTCTGTGCACCCTCACACACTCATGAAGACCTATACACTGAATTATTAACCATCATTTAAGAGCACTTCAGGAGCATGGAGTTTACGCATGAGATGAAACAGTACAAATTTTATCGGATATCACACAACCGTGACAGTTCAGATTGAGTCCAGATCTGGAAATAATATTGTCATTTATATACCAAATATCTGTATCATGAGGTGTAAGACTTGAACTGAATTCCCACTCACATCAATACTGAAATGGCAAATGTGCTTCAGATAAAGCAACTTATTTTATTTATTGTACATGTGGCGGGTTTGATCTTTCACATCAAGAATTTTCTATTATTTAGAGTCTTGGCACTAAATAAGTGGTGACCGTGGCATGTATCCAGCAGTCCATCATTTTTTTTTACAGTGTTGGAAATAACAACTTGCCATAATCAAAGGTATTATACAGTATATATTATTGAGATCTTATAGTTATTAGCATGTTTGACTGGTCAGTTGATTTTAACCCAAACCTCAATAAGTTAAAATTCTAATATTGTCAATAATATTTGATAGTTTAGAATTTATTTAACTAAGATTATGTTCATGAAATTACCTCAGGTGCAAAAACTTTGAGATCCTCAGATACCTACAGGTTTCCCTCTCTTTTGAATTCCAATCAGATATACGGTTCTAGCATTTTAAAACCAGGCCATCCCCAAAATGAGAAACTCATGGAGTATTTAAGGATTCCATTCTGACTCCTATCACTCATCGCCATTGTTCCCAATGACCAATCACTGTTTCCCATTGGTCGTCCCACTCTTCATGCTTCATGTTCTCCATTATAACTTTCTATTTAAGAGATTTACAGGTAATAAAAGCAAATAACAGTTCCCATAATACTTACTGCCACTGCTTCTTGATAGAAAGTACAGTATTTTGTAAATGTGTTAAAGGGGACATATTATGAAAAATTTTTCAATGCTTGTGCACATACATTTGGGTATCTGGAATACCTGCCAACCACAGAATCTGAAATAAGACAGCCCAGTCAGTTTCTTTTGGACTACCTTGTTCAGAAAACATGGGCTTCAGCACGCCCTTTCTATGTCACAAGGGAAGCTCATTAGAATTAAACATCCCCCCATCTCAGCAGGTCCACTCACGGCTTTCCAAGAAGCAGGGAAATGTCATGAATGTTCATGAGGACAGTTCTACCTGATTGGCTGGCGTAAGATGGGGCGGGGTGAACAGTGACTCATTATCATTTAAAGGAACAGGCACTCAAACAGGTTGTTGGGAACAGGGCTGTTTTAACAGGGTGAGAAGGGTGTTGTGGTGCTTTATCCTTGTGGTATTTTGACCAAAGCATGTCACAGACATTTCATTAAGACTTCAGGGAAGTGTGTTAACGTGTGGAAAAGGGGTATAATATGTCACCTTTAAAGTCACTCAAAGTTCAAAGTTACTGTGGGAGACAGAACATCAGCCCCTGTCAACTGAAACAGGTCAAATCCTGGTGGTTCTTCTTAACCCCAGAAAGTCATAGCTTATTCACATAAAAGCATATTATTCAGTAACTACTGTGGATTATTCGATGTGTGTAAAAAGAACTGTACGTGTAGGGAAAATTTTAAATCAAACATAGAACCAAGGGCTTTATTTAATGTCTCTCTGAGATTTGAACTCACAACCATCTCTAGAAAAGAGTATAACTGTTGACCAGTTTAGAATTCTAGCTTCTACACAGAGCTACCACAGCTAGTAAAGTACTCAGTAGTGAAATTACTCATTTAAATAAACCCTCTCATAAACATTGAAGTAAAGCTTCAAATTCTTCAAAAGTATGAAAGTAAACATACAAGAATGATTCTTTTTTTTTTTTTGTTATGATGGTAAATGAGTGTCTTTTTTCCCATGGAATATGGGAAAACATTAGCTAAGGCTAACTAACAACAGATTTGTTGCTAAGCTAGCAGGACAACTCTGAGGAGACAACTAGCTGAATGCTAATATCTATCTGCTACAATACAAACCGCATCAGTTAATGCAAAGTATGAGGCAGAGAACTGAGGTCCCATTCTTGCTGTTACATCTGTTAAAGAGTAGCTTTGTGCTATGACTTATATATATTATATATATATACTTATATATATTATATATATATATAACTGTAGAGAAATTAAGTGATGTTTGAAAGTGTAGTAAGTAGGAAGCAGGGATTTTTCCTTTAAAATGTAGTAAGTAAAAAATACATATGCAGGAATCCAAACAGAGAGCGATCTCCATGCTAGTAAAAAGAGGTGCAGTACACAGATGGCCACCAGGGGGACGTAGAGTATAAGGGCACATATACTTGCTGTGAACACTGACTCACTCATTTCCACACACATCTCTCTGTCTGACTCACACACACACACACGCACTCACACTGACTCACACACTCACTTTCTCATGCACATACACACACACACATTCACACACATTCACACACACACACACACACACACACCAAACTGCACTTTCTCTTTTTTTGCATATATGCACTCTCTCAGAGTTCTCTCTCTCTCTCTCTCTCTCTCTCTCTCTC
>JAQQZR010000039.1:21837129-21856450 GCA_030068235.1 Notoglanidium macrostoma | reverse complement strand
CTCTCTCTCTCTCTCTCACACACACACACACACACACACACACACACACACACACACACACACACACACACACACAATAGCACAGTGGTATCAGGCACAGTCCATTCCCTGATGCAAGTCCATGAGTGTCACCAGCTGTCTTTTGCACATGCACACACACAAACACACACACACACACACGCACGCACGCACATGCACGCACACACACACACACACATACACACACAGTCGCAGGTATTAAAATAGAGCATTACATTTCTCTCACACATTATTTCCTAAGAATGAAGGATGATGCTTTTGATGGATGAAGATGCAATTTATATAGTAAATACATTAAGAAAGGAGGAAAGAAAGACTTTCTATGAGCGGTACTTGTTCTTTGCTAAGTCAGCACTTTTCCCACAGGCATAGTATTACCAGCTGTGCTCTTGGAGCTGGGCCTTGTGATTCCCAAATCTTCCTTTCCTCCAGCATTTTGGGTGCCAAGGATTTTATGCTCCTTTTTGAAAAATTGGCTGTAGCAATGCCACTGGGTAAAGGGCTGTGTCCTTCCAAAAAGGTACTCGCTTTAACTATATATCATAAAACAGGTTTTCATCAATCACTTTATCTATAAATCAATCTAAACTGTGTGTAGATCTGCGTATTCATCCTGCTTTCTTCTTCATCTCCTCTGGCTCCTGTTCAGCACAGGTGTATCCTAAATCACTGTCCTTTCTGACTGCTTTGGAAATCTTCCCATCTTGACTTCCATTTTTGGTGACGCTTTAGGCCTCTGGCTACTCCAGATCACTGCTGCGCTTCGTACACACGCATTTGCTATAAAACTGCAAAATATGGATTCCAGTTTCCAGCCCAAAGCCACTTCCCGACTTGAATCCAAAGCCAGGCACTCTGAAAGACTTTCTCTGTCTCTTTCACACATCTGTTTGAGTTTTTCTGCCTTTCTCCGGGTTTTGGCCTCGATTACTGCTGAAACAGGAAGCTTGACGTCCCCCGCCTCTCCTCAGGTGCCACATTAATGGGAAATTCCACACACAGTGGCGACTGCCCCATGTGCTCCAGTGGTTCGACGGCCATAGAGCTGCCACTGCTCCTGGGTTACCTGAATATTTCAGGGCAAATATGTCTAAGTTTAAGCACATAAGTATAAGTAATAGCAAGGGCAAGTGAGTAGTGGCATAAAAATATCCAGGCTTTAAGCAGCCATATTTAAACAATTTGTAATCTGGGTCTAAACTAGCACAAATGCAGCCAACCACATCTAACGTTTTTGCTTCTATCCCATTTCATTCTTAAGATTTTTTTCCCCCAGATGACAGTAATAAATTGGGGCTATTAATCTGAGACAGAATTCAGCCAACCTGACTGAGATTCAGTAAAATACAACAAACAGGTGAATAGTAGTTCAAAACTTTTGAATTGTTCAGGCTTTATCTCAGCTCCATTCTGTTGATTTGAAGTTTCTGTTTCTGTGATCAGCTTTTACATATGTTTGGCTTAATTTATCCAATTAAGATAAAATATTAAGTGAATCATTAATCATTCATTTTAATCAATGCTGCATTGTCTTTATGTCTTATTAAGAAAGGATGTATAGGTGTCTGTTTCCATATGTGGTTTTACAGTTAAGGGTAAAAGTCTGCATCCTCCTTAGTATGGGTGAAAAATGAAATAAATTTACTTCTGTTTTTAATATTTTACTTTTATTATATTTTATTCTATGTACACTGCTGCCTGCCCCCAACAGAATTCTCACCAATCCTGCCCAGTTCCAAAGGAATGCTAAGCAATTCTGCCTGCTCCTGAGGGAATTCTGAACAACCCCTCCCTCTCACAAAAGAATACCGGATGACGCTGCCTGTTCATGAAGGAATTGTCACCAATCCTCTCTGCTCCCTGAAGTAATTTTGGCTGATCTCATCCTCTCACAAAGGAATTCTGGCTGATTCTGCCTGTTCATGAAAGAATTCTGACCAATCTCATCCATGCACAAAGGAATTCTGTCTGATCCTATATGTTCATGAGGGAATTCTGACCAATCCTGTTCTCTCAAAGGAATTCTGACAAAATCCCAGCCTCTCTCAAAGGAATTCTGACTAATCCCATCCTCTTAAAGGAATTCTGACCAATCCCACCCTCTCTCAAAGGAATTCTGACCAATCCCAGCCTCTCTCGAAGGAATTCTGACCAATCCCATCCTCTTAAAGGAATTCTGACCAATCCCACCCTCTCTCAAAGGAATCCTGACCAATCCCACTCACTCACAAAGGATTTTTGACTGATCCTGCCTGTTCATGAAGGAATTCTGACAAATCCCACTGCATGAGCACCCAATACTCACCTATGTTAATGAACTTGGCCTTTTTTTTCTTGAGAGCTTCATATCTGACCACATGAAAGTAAAAACCACCCACTCCTGCTGCTTTTTCTGTTGAGTCCCATGGGATCCCAATCCGGAAGCACATCTCTAATGGGTAGCGTTGCCATCTCACTGCTTCGGGGCTGAGATTTGAGTTACCATGAGCTTGGGTTACTCTCTGTGCTGAGTTTCATATGTTTCATGTCTACTGGGGTCATGCAGGGTGTCTGGTTTCTTCCCACCTTTCAAAAATAGGTGAATTGGTGACTTAAACTTGTACCTAGTTGTAAATAATTGGAGTAATGTGTATGTCTGTGACTGGTAACCCATCTCTGCTTGGCATTCAGCGTTCCCAGGATACATTTTCATTATTTTTAGTTCTTCTCTGACCTGGGTGTCTTCACAGACATTCACTGCCTCTTAAATGTGTATGATGTAGTCTGCGATCCTGAGCTGATGAAACTATGCAGTATTTTTTTTTTTTCAGATTTAAACACCTTTTTGTAAGCAGAACGTTAAAGCTTTACGGTCTGAGTGAATCAGGATTATGGATTAGGTTTCAGTTGAAACAATGAGGCCTGCTGTCATGCATTTTCATCTGGCCAATTCAATTTAAGAGAGCCCATGGACACCACTGTGATTAAAAAGCCACAGTCAGACGTCTACTGAGTCACATCAGACTCCATCAAGAAAGTCAACCATAATCGGCTGCCACGCTGATGATGCCGGCACATATCCAATCTTATTTAAGCGTATTCATCTTCATTCTAAATGGGGATTTGGTTTAGCAATATACGTCAGGAATATTGGCTTTGCAGTTATAACAGTTTGCTAAATGAGCTCTGTAAAAATAAGTAGACCACTAATGGTATTTGTGCAGAAAGTAGTTTATTAACTCCACACACACACATGCTTATTAATTCGGACAGAAATTAGAAACTCGATTCATCGTTCCATGTATAAACTACTGTATATGTACGATATAGTGACATGATATACGATAGCGTGTTAGTCCTGTTATACTGAATAAGCACAGAGACTTCACACACTCAAGGTCTGATTTCCATTAGTTTCGGATGACTTGCTGAGCAAAAGCACAGCTTTCGGAAAGAAAGTGTTTACATGGCATGTGGTCTGAGTTCGACCAGCAGTGAGTACGAAATGGAAATTCCTAACCAGTTTCCAATGTGCTAGCAGATTTTGCTACCAGAAAACAAAAAACCTTCCTACAAACAAGGCAATCACATTTATGATGCTGTGTGGTACGTATTGTTCTCTTTAGTTGCAGCTTTAAGAGCTAAAGAATTGTGTAGAACATGCCTTAAGCCAAAAAGCCCTGCATGTAAAGCGAGACAGTGATTTTTTTGAGACGTTCTGTCTGTTCACACATTATACTGTTTTCGCCGAAGGGCTAATTCTATTAAAGCTAGCTTGTTGAGACTCACCTGTGTGTGTGTGTGGGGTGTGTGTGACTCACCTGTGGAGGGAATCTGATCCAGAAAGAGAAAGGGGCGGGGCACTGCCTGTGGGCCCCAGGTGCATTGTGGGGGCTGCACCACAGGGTGTCTGGAACCAGCTCACTCACACTTCTTTTCCATCTATTCCTTCTTTTTGGCATTTTTGTATTGGATTACAGCTTACATCTTCCAACCATTTCTGTATGCAGGACATACCTGTCATAAACACTTTCTTCAGTATAAATAATGATTTAAAACAAAAATTAAGTGTACCACAGGAACGAAATCCAATGCTAAGACCTGCATTTTTTTTTTATTATTAATTCATACATATGGTTCAGAAAATTGAGAACTGTTGACGTTTTGCACGTCAGTCATGCTGCAAAGTGTTAGGAAGCCGCGCACAAGCCACACGGGACTACGTTTGTCAGGAAGGCGACATGTGTTTTTAGGTCTACACTCCCTGTCCTGATCACTTCACCAGACTGCTTCAACTAAAATGTCAGCACTTTTAAACAGCATGTTTGCACCTCACTCCAAACTCCTTGTCTTGATTTACAAAGCGGACCTGTTCCCAAGATTACAAAAGAACCGTGAAATGCGGCAAGGCCTGCGTAGAAATCTATTCTCTCAACGCATTCCTGTCATTGTCTCGGTCCAGCGCACTACTTTTCTGTTTAACGATTTCTTAAGATTTACGATTCACAGTTTTTCTCTCTACTGCAGGAGAGGAATTAGAATGGAGGAGGTGAGAGGCAGGAAATAAACAACATGGGACTCTAAGACTGATTGATGGGGGGATGACCTTCATGTGACCTTGCTCTCTTTTTCACCCCCATGATCCGACCCCATGCAAACCCCTGTCACACACACATAAACACACACACCCAGCCAGTGACCCTGAACAGGTCAGAAATTCCTCATGTCTTTTTGAATCTGTCAGATAAACATTGGGGCCCATCCCTTACACAGAATTCACAAACCGTTCCAATGTATTCGTATGTTTGGGGGTTTTTTCCACATACAATTATACGATTAAAATCTTATGCCCTGAAATTGCACCTTTTGAAGTCAAGTAAACACTTATGACCTCATGTGAAAAATATCTGAAAATAAAGCGAAAATTAATAACGCAAACACATGTAATCATAAAATCCAGATGTGAAAAACGTGACCATGTGTGAACAAACCACATATAAAAAAATGAATGTGAACGTGAATAAATCATTAAGAATTTAAGCATAAAAACACACAATGAGTTATGTAATAAAAATCACATGAAAATAAATTGTAAAATGTGAATCAAATGTGAAATAAATGAACCAAGTTTAAAAAAAAAACTTCTCATGAAATACCATCCATAAAATATTACCTGTCAAAATAAACAATTTAGGTAAAAAAAAAATTTTTTTAAAACAGCAATACACTCTGAAGAAAAAGAAAAAAAAAACATTTAGGTAGTATTTCCTCTTAGAAGATTACAATAAACCAAATGGAAGCTTATTAAACCTTATTTCTTGCCATTTTTTACTCATTTTAAGCAGGAAATTGTCGTTCTGTTGACAAATTTTTAGCATTCATTTCTAGTAAAAATTATTAGAAGCGAAATGTTTAGTAATACTGTAGGTTTAATAATCTTATATCTATTGATTTATTGCAATCTAATAATAGGACATATTAGACAAATGTGTGGCAGTGAAAGTCCACATATAAAAACCATCAGAATGATGTGATTATTCATACGTGAAGATCATGTGTCTTTTGTATAGAAAAGAAATTGGGCTGATGTTTAATGTTGACGTTTAAATCCGCGAAAGATGAAGCAGCGTGTTCTCCTCAGGGTTCCGTCTACACTCCTGGGTGAAAGAAAAAAATGAAGCAAGCCCAATATTGCAGAACATGAAGCTTTTAATGGTTTCAACAGCAAATCATTGGTCAGGAAAATGAGCAAGAATGAAACAAATAGATAAAGTTAATTGGCGTTGGAGAGCTTTTCTCTTAATTTCCTTTAAATGTTGAAGGCTTGTGGGTAAACTTGCAGACGGCTTTTTACAGAAAGAAGAGTCCATGTTGTTCCACTCGATGTTAAAGTCTTCAAACAGAAGAGATTTTGGAACATTTTGAACCCCCAGACAAGTTCGTTTCAATTTTATATCATTTAAACATTTCACTCTTCTCATGATTTTCTCTTTGCGTACCAGAAGACTGTGTAAGTGAACGTCCCTGTTTCCAGCTTTTCACCCCGACAGTTTCAGCAACGAGCATCGACCAGCCGACGTCTCAGGAGCGCTTTTTTTTACTTCTTGTTCGTTTTCTGCCCAGTGATTTTTGTTGAGACCATTAAAAGCTTAATGATTTGCAATATTGGCGTTGCCTCATTTGTTTTGCCCAGGAGTGTATGTCCATTTGGTATAGAGCAGAGATCCTGTAAAGCCCTGAAGCGACTTGGAAAGCACTTGCGCCACAACCATTTTTTCTCTACAGCATATAATGAGCAGTAACCACTAACTGTAACTTTAGTCAAAACAAAGAAATGACACGTTTCCTAAAACAGCTGTGTATGGGAGAAACAAAAGTACCAAAATAAGTATTTGGTTGTTGAAGTGTTCAGGAGTTATTTGTTGCAGAGGATCTGTTGAAACGTTTCAATTGAAACCACGGTGTTATACAACGTGAGGGTTTTTCTCTTTTTGACCATTTAAAAAAAAAAAAAAATCAAATCTGCAGCATTTAGAACGAGAACACTTCCAAAAGTCCAACAGTTACCTTTCAATGATTAGTTCATGACTGTAAATAAGACTCATCAGTTTAAAGCCGTTATCGTTTAGCATTGGCGCTACTTGCTACCGCTTTGAACTAGCGACACGGACTCTGAACCCATGGGACATCTGTTTTCATCTTGAAGTGGAAAATAAGTACATACTTTTCTGTTTAGTCATCTTTAAACACTCTGTTTCTGTTATTGACCTTTTCAAATGTTGTCAGTTTGCGAATCAGATTAGAGAAGGTAAATAAATTTTTTTTTACATCTCTGAAAGTCTGTGGATCTGCTACAGAAGCTGAAGTGATTCATTTGATCTGTTGAAATCTGTTGCTTGGACTATAGACAGACCTAATCTAATCTAATCTAATCTAATCTAATCTAATCCTATTGACATTACATATACACACATACACACGCTTGTATGTTTTTTCCACGTGATTACGTGATTAACGTTAAAAGCATGCAAAATGACATCAGGCTTTTTAAAAAAAAAAAAAAAAAAAAAAAAAAAAGCTCACGTGAAAATTACTGAATCATGTGAGAAATGAATTATGTGGAACTGGTCACGTGAAAATAAATGAATCATGTGAGAAGCGAATCATGTGGAAACAGTCACGTGAAAATAAACGGGCCACGTGGAAATAATCACGCGGGTATAAACGGGCCACGTGGAAATAGCCACGTGAAAAGGAACGAATCGTGTGGAAATAGTCACGTGAAAAATAAACGGATCATGTGAAAAACGAATAAATGGATCATGTGAAAAAAACTGTGAAAATTATGTGGGGAAAAATGACGTGAGTTGAAATGAAGCCGGAGTTAAAAACAAACAAAACAAAAGTAAACAAGAAATCATATGTGAAGGTAGATGAATCTTTTTCTTGCATGGAAAGTTCTTGTGACTTTTCTGTAAAGGCTTTGAAGGCCAAATTTAAGCGACACGTTCACGTTATCTTCAAAGCACCTTTCTAAAGACTAGAGATATCCAAGAATAACCACACAAACACGGACACCACCAAGGCCTTAAAGATGAGCTCTTTTAGCCAGACAGATAAGAGATGCTTCTGTGCTTATTTAGAATTCTCATCCCAAACCGCTCAGCCTGATGGGAAAAATCTGTGCGTGCGTTAGCTATGCTGTTACAGTTTATACCTGTGCTGCCAATGATAATGACAATGCATTTTCCATTTTTCCTGAAGGAAGACGCTGTATCCTCGTGCCAGGAGTTACCACACACACACACACACACACACACACACACACACACACACACACAGAGCAATGCAAGCAGATGTGAGGCTAACTCTGACAGGCAGTGTGTGTCTTTGAGGTGAAGGGCAAATGCTCTGGCAGCTTTGGCTGGATGAGTGATGGAGAACGCATAGAGTGACACACACACACACACACACGTTGAGAAGAGCTGCCAAATTAATCAGACTGGCTTGGGGAAAAAGAGGATTGGGCAATGAATCAGCCTCTTTATTCAGCTCTTGCATAAAAGATGCACAAGATGATCATGTTAAAATGCCAAACAACTCAAAAGCCCATTACTACATATTTCACTGGACTATAAAAAGCTTCATATGTGTAAAGGGAGGTTTTGAGAAGGGAAAAAAAAATCAGGTATAACCTTGTGGTGACGACTTTTAAAGTCAAGAGAACATTATTTAGTTAGTTCCGTATATTTCAGTTGCTGCTAGCAATGAACTTCTCACGCTAGGTTTTAGGTTTATGATGTTACTGCATTTAAGCAGTATCTTCAATGAAGCATGCAGAGAAATATCAGTGAGAGTGGTCTTTAAAAAATGAGTGCGAGCTGTCGTGAACTGCACTCTGATTCGTGTAGCGCTCAGTGCTCGCGGAAATGAAGTGCTCTTCATAACAAATGTTAATCTTAAAGATAAAACTCAGCACCACGAGTTCATTGCAAGCGGCAAGCAACAGAAACAGACCAAAGTAAAATGGAAGATGCTGTAGATTCTTAGAACACAGTTTGTAGTCTGCTTCGGTTTAATGATCGTCGGTAATTACTAGATCATCAGTAAGCTTAGACATACTGTACGTCACATAGTATCATGTGGTAGCAGATTCTTGTACAGTATTGGAGCATTTTTACATTTGGAGTGTGAGTAAATGAGCAAGGCAACACAGAATTGGTATTAAAGCATCCTTAATCGCGGAGACTGATGCGGCGGCGCTTTAGTGTTTTAGTCTGTCCAGTTCTCTGACCTCTTCATCAAAGAGATCAAAGCTTCAAGTCATGCTAATCCTGGTATCAAACTCATCATCTCAGAGATCACATGATTCTGGAACGTTGTGTCCGACCTGATGTATGCGCAAACGTCTCCGCTACTTATACTTGGATTTTTTTTTTTGAAGTATTGAAACTCTCTTATCCAGTGCCCTTCCCATGTTCTGCCAAACGCAATGAGACACAACATTCAACACTTAAATTGTACTCTGCTATTAGTCAGAAGGTTTCTCTCCTCCACCTGCCTTCTTTACCATACAGACTCACGTGTCAGAAGACAAACAGCCATTTAACATTCCAGGTTACCAAGGAATAATGGAATTCAGTCCGAGAGGATAAAGGTGAAGGAAACAGCACTGATGTTTGAACTGAAGACAGTGCTCGATGAGTAATGGAAACCTTTAACCTGAAATACATTAAATAGGTTTATACTGAAGATATTTGTTATAGTTTAGTGAATTTATTGGTTGATGATGTATCTTGGTTATTTGTGGAAGATGTTCATAGCTGACATCACAGGGGGACAGAACAGTTACAATGAAGTCCAGATGAGGATCTGTGAGAGCTGGACAGACTAAAGTACTAAAGCACCGCCGCATCACGCTCTTTAGATAGAGATGAAGCGATGGCTAAATCCCACATGAGTAGGTAGTGAACCAAGCAGCATCGTGAGTAATGTGAGAAACCATTGGTTAAATTTATAAGTCCAATCAGAATTTCACCACGGAATAAATCTTAAGATAAATTAAGTTCAAGGTGGACTGTTGCTTTAGGAAGCTTTTTTTTTTTTTTTTTAAAACACTCGGAGACAGTAGGAGGAACCTCGACAGGCATCATATTTATAATCTCTCTCAACTCTTTGCCCAACAATCCCACAGAGAGCTACTCTATTTTATGACTATAGATTATATTATACAACCAGCATCCAATAAAAGCCCTTGTATTTTAACCTCACAAGGATTGACACATTAAATTTAAAGGCACTTGTTCAACCTTCAGCTGAATCCTCACAAGCAAATAGATCAAGCCTCCTTGGCAGCCTGCAGCAGCCGAGGCAGTAAAAGGATCTGTGGACAACAAGGCAGGAGTGTGTCATCAGGCTGAGGTGTGTTTGTGCGTTGCTAAGGATGGAAGCAGTGCATCAGTGGCTGGTAGGGAGCCAGTCGTCACTGGTAAAAGTGGCCTCTGATTGATGGGTCTGCAGAAGAACAGCACGGTTATCCAATTTGCTATAAATAAGACGTTAACGGCTAGCGATGATGCCGGCCAAGGAGCGACTTTTACATTAACATATTTAATCGGCGTGGCAGATTAAACAAAGACAGGATCGAAGCAGCCGCTTAAGTGTCCCTAATGTAATTTACTGTTGTAAACTCAACGGATATTTATGAGGTCGCTTATGAAGATCGTTCCAAATGTTAAAGGCTCCGTTTTGCTCTTTCTTCCCAGCTGCATTTGTTGGAGTATTTGTACATATTTTTATAAACCTCAAGACCACTCTGAGGCTACCTTCTGACAGAAAATACATGGGATCAAGTTCTACTAAAATAACCTACAGCTTATCTCAACTTGAGAACGTTGTGAATGCCACTGAAATGCTAGCAGCAACCCCAAGCTACATTGGCTTACCAATTATATATGTCAATGCAAGTCGTTTCTTGGCCAGCATCCTTGCTAGCCATTAATATCTTATTTATAGCATGGTGAATAACTTTGCTATTCGTCTGCAGATCCATCAATCAGAGGATCGAAGTGGCCGCTTTAGTGTCCCGAATATAATTTACTGTTGTAAACTCACCCTGCAAACGGATATTTATGAGGTTGTTTATGAAATTCATTCCAAACTTTGAAGGCTCTGATTCGTTTTTCAATAGCTTTTTATTTAACATAATGCTTTTACAGTGACATAAGTGATCCGCATTTCCTTCCCCTTCAAGACGGGAATGCCGGCTTTTGCTTTTATACACAGTCAATCCATTACATGGAAGTCGAAACATGTTACAGTTCCCAAGGCACATCGTAAGTCACAACTTTCTGGGGTGTGTGTATTTGTGTGTTTTTTTTTTGTTTTTTTTTTTAGTAAACCTCAAGACTAATTAAAAAGTACCATTCTGAGGCTACTATTAATACAGAAGTAACTGTTAAGACATGGGAATGATTTCTACTAAAATAGCCTACATTTACATAGCTTAACTAGTCTTGAGGATGTATTGAATGCCATTGAAAAGCTAGCAGCAGCCCCGAGCTACATTAGCTTACCACCATTAAGAGTATACAACAACAAGAACATCAACATCAACAACAACAGAAAAACAATCAGTATAAAAAAAAAACTGGCCTGCTATCAATTCATAGAATATTAGCATATTTTTATATGGACAAATGCTTTGTTTGGTTTCCAGATATTCCCCTAAATGAACCACTGGACATCCAGATACAAAAAAAGCCACAAAATCAATTAATGTAATAAAGATAAAAGTTGAGCGTAAATATATATATATATATTCATATTTATAAATTTCTAACTGTATTTACAAAGAAGTCATTTAAACCAAATGACTTTACTATTGTAACAATCCATTTGTTAGAATACTTGACAGTCTTGTAAATGAAGTACGCTTTCTGAAAGGCTTTTGTCTCGGTCTGAATGTGTGAGTGTGGTGGAGAAATATCCTTGTTCATTTGAAATGGAAAAATATTCAATGTCTGTAACTTTCAGTATTTACGTCCCAATTCCACTTCTTTTGGCTTCTTTTTAAGTCCAGATGGATCCACAAAAAAAAAAAAAAAAAAAAAAAAAAAAAAAGTCTATCCATTTTCCATTTAGATGCTCAGATTTGTCCCAAGTGCCCTATAGAGTGGGTCTGTGAATGATTAGTCAATGCTTTGAAGTCTTGACATTAGCCATGTCCCAAACCATCCTTATCCACTGTGTAGTGTGCATTGTCCTTAAGCATTATTTTGTAGAGTCCACGTATGAAGTCCGGCTTAGAAGCACGCTACAGCGAGTGAAAGGTGCTCAGCGCTTTTTGAAGGCCACTACGCGGTTAGGGTTTGGGGGAAATTTAGGCAGGCAGGGTTCATCGACGGTGGGCTCGTGGGAAAACACAGAGTCTTCACCCGAGGAACAGGTTGAGCTGCGCGTGTCTGGAAAACTGGGCGAGTACTGGTCCAGACTGACAGACAGGTCCAGATATTCCTGAGCAGAAAGACCAGAAATGTTCCAATCAAAAATCAAAGCACATAAAAATATTTAGCTCATGGATTTTAGTTGAAAAGTAGTCTAGGGTACCTCAACACTCTTTACAGCTGTGCAAAAAAGGATCACCTTTATAAGCATGTGTGCTTTTTTTGCCTGTCTATCTGCCAACCTGTCTATCTGAAAGATGTGTAGCTGCAGTCTGGCTGGCAAAGGGACTAGGACTGTAGTCATTCATAGCACAGCAGTGAAGTCTCACCTGATTTGACGTCATTGAGAGAGTGCGATCCAAGTCTTCCACCAGTTGTTTGAAGGTAGGTCTCTGGGAGGGCGCAGCATGCCAGCAGTCTCTCATCATCATATATCTGATCAGAAAATGAGAGAAATGGAGAGGGGGTCAAAAACTCACAAATACCCAAAACGATACCTCTCCACCACATATCATTCATATTAATATAAACTCACAGTTCATGGGTGCATGTGGAAGGGCGGTCCATGCGGTGGCCCTCCTTCAGCAGTTTGAACAGCTCCTCGACTGGGACACCAGGATATGGAGAACCACCCAAAGTAAAGATCTCCCAAAGCAGCACCCCAAAAGACCACCTAGGCCAGAGAAAGGCAGACAGCGCATCATTTTCACAATTATTCTGCTGCGTTCAACTGTCCACACTTAAGAGTACAAAGCTCAGAAGTGGTATGTATGACTTACACGTCACTCTGGTGGGTGTAGATTCGGTCAAACAGAGCTTCTGGAGCCATCCATTTTACTGGCAAACGGCCCTGTGGTGAACAAATGCCAGTCACTTGCTTGAGCAAAGATCAATAATGTTAAACAATTTCTCAGCTGCATATTTTTGCATTCCGATTCAACTCATCGGAGGACTAACAGCCATTCATGAGCAGGAGAAGCAAAAAGATATGGTGATTATAGCATAGCAACAGTATTAGGACTGAGAACCAATGCTGTAAGGTAAACTGTATTTTCTACAAAAACAAATAGCATAGTCTAGACAGTAATCTGGTCTGGGAAAATCTGTTGTATGTCTGAAATCTGTGGCCGAATTCTGACACCACAGCTTTAAGCCACCGTACATAGCTTTCGTCAAAACAACATGTAAATGTTTTTACGTACTTTCTACCCTTGCCTATTTGAGTGAGGAGGTAATTTAACAAACGCAGTGATAAAAACATCCTAACGATGTCTAAACCCTTGCTAGCCAAGTGTGATTTGCTTACACAGTGAATGTTTCGCTTTGATTAAGTCACTGTATAGCCAAAAAGTAGAAATACTCCAGTGGGAATAAAATCTTTAAATCTATTTTTCCTCCCTTTTCACTTTTAGATTTTCATGGAATGGTACAAAAAAAAAATAAAAACAACCATCTTATGGAGTATATCAGGAAAGAAGTCAGGGAAGACTGCTTCAAGCATTCAGGAAGGCTAATATATCAAACACACACTCTTTACTACCACGGTGAGCAGAAAGTTCTCAGAACTCGGAACATGCCGAACCATGTAGATGACCACATCGGATTCTACTCCTGTCAGCCAAAAACTTACGGAAACAGCTGAAGATATTATATTATGTATTACATACTGTATATTGTAGAAAATGTCACTATTTTACTGTATGAAGTGAATATTAAAAACTGCATGTTTGACTATGATGGTGCGACTCACATTGGTGGTTTTCTTGTAGTAATCAATATGGTGGATGTCTCTGGCCAAGCCAAAGTCTGCGATCTTCATCACGTTGTCATCAGTCACAAGAACATTACGAGCTGCCAGGTCTCTATGGATACACTGAACACACACACACACACATAAATATAATAGCATATGGACATGGGGGACACGCTTTGAATTAGTTGAATAGATTTAACAGAGTTAATGGGTCTTGTACCTTTTTGGATGCCAAATATTCCATGCCGCGTGCCACCTGGTAGGCGCAGGACACCAGGTCTTTGATGGACACCGTCTCAACAGGTACCTGGTCTGGGTTGTAGCAGTATTCCATACCAGGAGGCCGACGGGCCCTCAGGTACTCCCGCAGGTTCCCTTTTGATGCATACTCCACAATGACGTAAAGAGGACCTGAAATAACAGTTACATGTGAAAATCATAAATATCTGACTCCATCAAAGTGCCTGGCTCATGTTGATACAAGATTAAGTCACTGCAATATCTTAGACACAGCCAAAAATAGAGCATTATTTTAGGAGCTACCATCGATGATTTAATTTTAGCTTTCAAGATAAACAGAAACAACATTACTCATGTAACAAGATAACATTCAGAGGAAATGGCCAAAAAAACAAAAAAACAAAAATCACAAGACTCAATTCAGTAAATTGACAATCTCCACTTTGACGCATATGGAATGAGTCACTCGTCACTGAATCATCAAATTAAAATGACTGATGCATCTCTCTCTCGCTCGCTCTCTCTCTCACTCACTCACCGTCCTGTGTGCAGGCTCCCAGCAAGTTGATTATGTTTTTGTGTTTGCCAATTATTTTCATCATCTCCATTTCTGAGATAAGATCCGACAGGTCCTTCTCTGTGGCATCAGCTAGAAAGAAAGAAAGAAAGAAAGAAAGAGACAAAGAATGAAAGCCAAGCATTAGCATTCTCATTTTAAAATGACGGGTCATGTAACATCAAATCTCAGATGGACGTACAATTTGGTATCACAGAGTTATGGACAAGATAAAATATTGAGGCGTCAATCAAAGGTTATAGCAGAGATACCGGCCCTGCTAATAAAAGAAATCTTAGCAATCCTAGCAGAGGGAAAAAGAGAACCGCTAACACAAAAATCAAAGTGTAGCTTTGTGCCAAGAAACCATTGAGGCAAAAGTCTCATGTGATACTACTTATACGAAGCTCTGCCCTCTTGACCACAGTGCCTGCTTCATGTTTTTAATTGGCTCAAGACTTCATCTAGATTTCATGTTTCTCCCATATCGTCAAAGCAATGCAGTCAAGACTCTGATATATCGTATTATTTTTAAAATCAAAGAACTGGCTTCAGAAGCACACAAACGGTTAATTAATTTATTTCTATACACAGTTCACAGTGTAGTATTAGAACTCTGCACAACATAAGGACCCACATTAGATGTACTGCCTCTCATCTTCCCGACTCTGCATTTTCCTTGCTTTATTAATCCTTTATAAAAACACTTCTCTTCCTGCAGGGCATTATGCCAACAGCAGGCCATCTGAAAACACGGTGCCTCAAGCTAGCTGGAATGAGATATTCTAATGCATGAGGATTAGGGACGACATCCAAGGTAGGACAAATTCGACTAAACATCAATCTTCTCACAGCAGTTTTTCAGGGGATGCCTTTACGTTGCCACCATTACAATTCCATTTGCAATGTGAAGGGATGTCTCCAGGTCTTGAGGCAGAAAGTGGTAACTGTAATGAGAGTGTCCTGAGGTCTGGCCATTATCAAGATAAAAAAATGTAAATAAGGATGGGTGTGTCCTTGGGGGGAAGGGGTATTCAGGATCTGCAAAACTATCACACAGCACAGTGGTGTATGAAAAGATGCTGTGCACAACAGTGGAATATGAATGAGATTTAATGCATTGGTAAAAATTCATGCACTTGGAAAAATTGTCAGAAGTCTGGCAAGAGGTATGGCACCTGTGCTTCAACATATTTAATTTTTTTTTTTTATTGATACCACAATGTTATTTTCTTATAACAGCATGTTCTGCTGTGTTTTATTCCTTACATGACGGGCATTTAAAAACAAACAAACAAACAAAAAAAAACAAACACTCAACACTCACATTTGAGCATCTTGACAGCCACTTTAGTAACACGATTGGGTTTGTCTTTATCCATCCCCAGAACCTCTCCCATAACCACTTGGCCAAAGCAGCCTTCACCCAAAGGCTTCCCTAGAACCAGCCTACGAGCGCGAGAGAGAGAGAGAATAACACTTTAGAGACACATTATGCGAGAGCAATCATGTGATCACGATTACTATTTAGTTTAGGGAGGACAGATCTGCAGGACTTCAAAATAAAACAGGATCAGGTCTCAGACAGAATTTTTATCAGTAAAAGATAACTAATCTACTGTGAAGTTTTAGAGGTAAATGTTTTCTGTGATAGGAGAACCAGGCCTAGAAGCAGGCCCACAACATGCGAGTTAAATCAGTCTAGGCAGAGTGAGATCAATTACATTCTTCATCCATATTGGGGTACATTTCAGCCTAGGAGGATCTTAGGCTAGACATAGGATAGAGTTCAGTTTACTTGCCAAAGCACTAAGGTTTTATCAGGTGTCATTACTCTAAGCTCCTCTACACGCTCAGCTCAAATTTTATCCAAGGTCATCTTTTTAAAATGCATAATATTCTAAACATTAAAGTATAATTTTAAGAAAAAAATATATATAAAGTCTTCTGACTGTTTGCCTGCAAGGATTGCATGTGTATGCATTGGTTACTTGTCTCGGGGCAGCTCCCAGCGTGGGTCCTGAGGCAGTTCATACTCCGACACTCCAGACAGCATGGGGGAGCCACTTGAGGAGAGGCGTGACGGTCTGACCAGCATCACTCCAGAGTGCATGGACGAACTTGAGTCCACAGACACCTGCACAGAGAAACTTACACCTCATTCTCCACTCAGCGGTACAGCATCACACAGTGTGTGCATGTTTGTGTGTGTGTGTGTGTGTGTGTGTGTTTTACAAAGAATTTAGAAAAAATAAATAAATAGAATATACTTACAAATCTGCATTTCACCACTTCCAAAAGATTCAAACTATAAGTGTAATGTAATTATACTTTTTTTTTTTTGGTGGAATAAGAGTAATCAAAAACTAAATCACTCTGGAAAAGTATGAGTATGTGTAGAGTAGATCAAACCCCCTATCTACTTTCTGTTACCTGTCTGCGCAGTGGGATGCTCTTGGCCAGCTTGTGCACGGCCATCTGGCTGTTGAAGTCGCTCTTCTTGGCTGAGCTGTGCATCTTGACCACCACAGCGATGACTACCATCACGCAGATGAAGAAGAATCCCACGCAGTAGATCAGCACCTCCAGGTAGGTCTGGTTGGGCAGTGGAGTTGGGGGCAAGGCTGCTCAGGAGAGACGCGCCATGCACGGGTGGCACAAAAAAAGGTGAGATGGTTTTGTGGGTGATGGGGGAGCAGGGAAGAGGACATGTGCTTTATCCTTAAACATGCCGTAATTACAATTTAGAACGCAACAATCATGCCTTCACACATACCCTCCCAAAAACAACACCACCCAAAAACACACACACACACAAACAAATGTAGAGCAAACACTGACACACGGCACAGAGCACAAACTCCTATTGTAGCACCATAATCACGTCTTTCAAGCATCAGGTTTCAGACTGCATTTTTCTGCTTATGTGCTGGGAGACAGAATGAATCTACTGCTTGTGACATTTGGCAGCCTTCACCTACTAAAATGTGTTGCATTACCAGTCACAGAAGACTTGCATGCTGTGACACAAGCAGTGCACCACTTTGCTGAAGATGGCAGCTTGATTAAAAATGAGCAGACTCGACTAAAGCAAACGGCATTCGTTTGCATGTATTGGCTGAGACGGGAACTCTGTTCTAGCCCAGATGGTACATGTCAACAGTGCATAA
Source organism: Notoglanidium macrostoma (assembly GCA_030068235.1). Classification (NCBI taxonomy): domain Eukaryota; kingdom Metazoa; phylum Chordata; class Actinopteri; order Siluriformes; family Auchenoglanididae; genus Notoglanidium; species Notoglanidium macrostoma. The sequence continues at coordinate 21,838,768 of JAQQZR010000039.1, read as the reverse complement.
TCGGAGAGCTAGGTCATGGGGTAATGTTACAAGATAAATCTGAATGATAAAGCTGTTTCTTACTCTAAGGAAGTAATTTTCTCTAGCCTTAAGGCTTGGCTTATTAGAGTTGGATGCATGCACTCAGGGGGGAAAAAAGTACAATGAACAATAAAGATACAGTTCTACAACACATTTATGAATCTGTAATAATAATAATAATAATAATAATAATAATGACTGTTAGTATTTTTTTTAAATAACAAAACACATGAAAATGCCTTGCCTAATAGTGACATTGTTTTCTGAATGTATCTCATGTATATTTCTATAGTTGGAAAGCCCGTGTGCGATAAGAGACAGATATATAAAAGCTCAACTCATGCTGAACACCAACACCATACACACACTTTCCAAGATGCCAGTGTTAACGCTTTGATTGACAAGCAGCTTGATAAACCAAAATCCGTTCCAAGCCCCGGAAGGATGCAGTTCATCGAAGCAAACCCAAAGAGCATGCCAGGAATTCATTTCACTAGAAGAAATGATGTCGGCAAGAGTGCACTCTTTGGAAGCCTTGTCAATTTTTTCGCCCAACACAGATATTAATATGAAACGGATATATTAATTAGTGGAGTCAAGAAAAGTAAGGGTTATGAAAAATAGAACGTCCATAGCCAAGTCAAATCATTACCTCAAGCCCGCCTGTCTATAATCTGTTGACTAAACAGTTAAATAAATGTGCTGTAAACTATATGCTTCAATTATAGTATTCAGTAAACAATAAAACAAACCCCATAAGTGGAGATAATTAGGAGCAGCCTCATAGACAATTTTGTTGATTGTGAGGTGTTTGACTTGGCTTTCCACTTCCATTTTAACCGAGTGGGAAAGAAAAGTGGTTCATCTTCCTTCCACACATAATGAAGGAGCGGTTGAACCACATAGAGGAAACAGCTTCCACACAGGACGGGATCTTTTCAGCCGCAGTGACCACCAGGGATTTTATAAAAGTTGTGGATTTGGGGGGGCTGGAGTAGCTATCAACGGTTTAATTTTGGTGACTGCATGATAAGACCAACCCTTCTCTGCTGCATCTATATTATTTCTTCATTAAAACCGAACAGTAATCAGAATGTTCTGGAATAGCGCTAGACCGGATGCTAACAGATGATAGCAATTTATTGTGTTGTGTCTTTAGCAGATTCAGCTTACAACACTGTGATGGCTTGTGGCTGTATCTTGCCAACTGCAACAAATCCTGACTGCATATTTAATTACAGACTGTTATGGTGAGACCGGAGTGGTGCGGCTGAACATGACCCTTTGTGTGAGTGGGAGAGGGAAAAACCGAAAAATAAAGCACCAAAAGAACCGTAGATACCTTCATAGACAGTCAACCATGCAGAGTGATGGGAATGGCCGATAGAGTTGCCAGCCAAGCACGTGTACACCCCAGCGTCCTCTAAAGACACATTCTTGAGCTGCAGCACCTCCATCTCCTTATCCGTGGTGTTGACGCCTGCCGTCTAGAGACAAGAATCACAGGATGAGGAAGGAGAGCACCGGAAATAAACCCAGAGGAGGCAGAGAGAGAGAGAGAGAGAGAGAGAGAGAGAGAGAGAGAGAGAGAGAGAGAGAGAGAGAGAGAGAGAGAGAG
>JAQQZR010000039.1:21824726-21836708 GCA_030068235.1 Notoglanidium macrostoma | reverse complement strand
AGAGAGAGAGAGAGAGAGAGAGAGAGAGAGAGAGAGAGAGAGAGAGAGAGAGAGAGAGAGCGAGAGAGAGAGAGAGACCGAGAGAATTATAATCTAAGAGAAAAGGAGAGATTTTTTTTTTATTGAAAAAAAAAGCACCCAGAAGGAAAAGAGATACTAAAAAGAGGTCCACATGGCTATCAGCCATTCTTTAGAGAAGAATCAATGTATGTTCTCACAGCTCCAGCGATGACCCTGATGATAAACTGATTATTAGAACTTTGGTTAGTAGAAGAGCACTCCACCTGCCAAGGAAACCCACACCTGGGGACGAGAAATCAATTGGAGGATGGGGGTGGCCGGTCACCAACCTCACCACCCTTACAGACCATCTCTACATGCACGAGATGGGCCACATGGAACTCCACCCAGCAGAGAAGGAACTCACAAAGAGCTGGACTACTGAATATAAGACAAGTAGTGGTGATATAGCATAAAAAGAAAAGAGAGAAAAGGAAAGCACTGAGAAAGAGAAATGAAAGAAAGAAGTAGGGGTGTGCTTCAGGACTGGGATCCTCTGGGGGAAAAAAGGTAGCTGGAGTGATTTTACTTTCATGGTGGCGAATGTGAATACAAAGAACGCTGGACCAAAAAAAGATCATGTTCATTAACAAGTGAGCAAACTGAATGCTTTACAGTGTTCACTTATTGATTCTTAATACTTCATCCTGGTTTGGGTCGCTGTGGTTTAAATTAATTAATTGTTTATTTTTTGGAAAATAGAACCAACTGAAAATATCATGAGCTGGTAGAAAACAAACAATAACTGGATGAGTGAAGAGGATTGGTCAGAAATAGATTGGAGGCATGCATGGCTGCTTAAAATTTCTAGCGGAGTGTGGGTGGTATTGGTCAGAATTCCTATAGGTTGGGAAGGATTGGTCAGAATTCCTATGCAACTGGGAAGGATTAAATAGATTTCCTATGGATTGGTAAGAATTGCTACAGGATTGAGAAGGGGTGTTAGGAATTCCTTCAAGAACGAGCAGAATTGGCCAGAATTTTCCTATGGGAGTGGGTGAAATTGGTCAGAATTTCTATGGGGTGAGCAAGATTGGTCAGAATTCCTGGAGGACTGGGCAGGATTGAGCAAAATTGGGAAGAATTCATTCAGGAAAAAGTAGTAGTCAGAATTCCTAAGGGATCGGGCAGGATTTGAGAAATTTTCTATGGGGTTGGTCTCAATTACTTTGGGAAGCAGGTGATATTTTTTCAGAATTTCTTTTGAACAGGCAGGAGTGGAATTAAAAAAATTATCCCCCGCACACCTCTAGACAGATAAGAGAGACAAGGGAAAGAAAAAAGCGTGAAAGACTCAAACAAGTTGGCTAAGCTGCTGAGAGGAAAAAACATGCCTGATAAAGGCTAAGACATGCCTGGTCTCTCAGCTCAGAGCAAAAGCCTTTGAAGGCCAGGCAAGCAAAAGTAATTTGACAGAGAGTAAGAAATGTACCCTTATTAGGAGGGCACAGGGTAATCATGAGGTGGAGAGGAGAAAAGGAATGAGTCCAACATGAAGGCTCAAACACTTCCAGTTGGCTCTGCTGGGTTTTTCCATGGCGTCAATAAAAGTCCAGGGCACCAAGGAGGGGGAAAAAAGGAGGAGGATAGGGAGATGTCTTAGTTGTTTCCTAACTGCCTGTTAGCTTCTTTCTCTGTTTATCCATCTGTGTTTCTGCTTTTTATCTCCCAGGGCTCCTGTAAGTGGTGCGTTACCTGTGGAGGCGTGTTTAGTGACGGTGAGCCATGCTGACTGGTTGGCTTGGCCTATATAATTGGACACTTTACAAATATACTCCCCACTCTCCTCCTCCGTCACGTTGTACAGTGTCAGAACCTGCGTGTCCGAGCTGTTGACCCCAGAGTGCTGCGGAGGTCAAACAGAGGTCAGAGGTCAAAGTGAGGTTGCCTGAGCACACAGACAGTGCAGCTGTCGCACCATGAGTTGCCATGGTGACTAAATGGGGATGAGAGAGTACAGATTGGCCATTTCCGCTGGCAAAGTGAATTATGATTGCTTGCCAAGGACATGGGTTATGTTTTCCTTGCACACGCTGTTTATGGAGGGAATTTTCACTTTACATTGTCATTTGGCAGAAAGTGGCAATGGAAAACAACAGGCTAAACTAAACAAGTGACAATGGTTTGCTCAACATTAAAGATTCACATGACTGGTTACTGAAGATTATGTTGGCATGACCAAAAAAAAAAAAAAGAAGAAAAGGACCTACAATATGAATTCTTAGTTAGAGTTCGTCATGACACAGCTTTGCTGCAGCGACATTCATAGACAGCTTTACTTTTGCATTTTTATCTAAAGCATGCGGTTATAGTTTTTTTTTTACTTACTCAGTATGCTTAGCATTCCTCGATAAAACATTTTCAAAGCTAGACATGAAGACCAGTTTATGAAGAGCCTCACTGCTTCAGTGTACAATGTTTACCTTTAAAACTTTGACGTATGGCAGGCCATCTTCTCCCACTTTGCTGCCGTTTACCTCGATGTGTTTGAGCCACTGGATGTGCGGTTGTGGGTCACTAAAGACTTTGCACTCGAACTCCACATCGCTGCCCACCACTGCTGTGCGATTAGCAGGTAGACCGGCTTGGAGGATGGGCCTGTGCGGCGAACGCTCTGAAACACACACACACAAAAGAGAAAAACTGAGAAGCTGAGAAACACTCATTTCTAAGGATGTGAATCTCCTTCTTTCAGATAGTATGATACACATGATACACATAATGCTTCTAGGGCAACTTGAGAACGAGTTCCTCGGTGGTTAAAGCTGGGCTGTGGGAGGAGGCGACCACAAACAATACTTCCTGGGCACACAAGTCAAATTCCGTGCTATGTTTAGCCATACATTACACTAGATGCTTATCCTATGATAATCTACTGCACTATCTGCAGGGAGGCAATCATGCAAAATGCCCAGACTGTAACTGTAGGGAGTCGAGCAAAGTTTTCGGGCTCAGCTTGAGCTGAAGGAGGGGCAGCTAATGAAGCGCTGCGTCTGGAGCAACTCCGTGCCAGCATGGGATAAGAGCGCCTGTTTTCACTCTCACTGAGCACGGTGGCGCCGCGGATTAGTCTCAATGCCCAACCCGAGTGCTTATAGAAATGTCACTGAATTATAAAGGGTATACGAGTACGTATCTGTGTATGCCATGTTATTTGTGAATGATCCCAGTGGAATGAAGTCTGCACTGGGTGGTGGCTTTGATTTATTAATTGCTTGCTATGTGTGTAAGCATCATGCATGCCAGCCAATCGGCAGCTTCGGACAAATTTATTCCAAATGCTCAGGGTTCATCGTGTGACCACATTTCCAGCTTTCACACACAGTCGACTTGGTAAACACTTTCCAGTGCCTCATCAATAAAGGAGTGCCTGTTCTTGACACCTACATGGCGTTTGCACCATTATATCTATCTACTTCAGTACGGCAGTGTTACCCAGTAGCCAATATAAAATTATCCACATTTGCATATGATTAAATCCAGATAATGTAATGTCTACATTCTTGACCATTACTCTGGAAGCTCCTTATAAATTAACTGCATCTTTAAATGGACAAAAGTGGTTCAGGGATTTAAAGCCACTCACAGGATTCAACAAGATTAAACAAGTCCAGTACAACAAGAGCATAATTATAAACATGTAGTGAGTGCTTAATTAACCCTGCAGTATTTATGCCCCCCCCAAAAGAAAAAAAAAAAAACAGGGAAATAAAAAGGTACAGAAAAAATGTAAGCTCACCAACAACATCCAGCTGATAGGTGTGGTTGATGCTGCCGTACTTATTTTCCACCAAACAGGTGTAGTTGCCTTTGTCTGAGGGCACCACCGAGTCCATTATGATCGCCCACAAGCTCTCTCGCACCTGCATGTAAAGAAAGCCATTTATTTCTTCGCATTCACAGCTTATTATTTGCAACTTTAATCTACGTGCACACTAAGAATTTCACAGGCGAGCCACCGAGATAAAAGAAAACCTTTGTGTATACTTTTATACAGTATTATTTATGTCTAGGAAATTAAGCAGCTTTTAAAACAATGAACAAATCCAGAAAGACTTGAAGAGAAGAGCTCCAACAGAAGAGTTCAGTCAGAGCTTCCAGGGAGGCTGTTTTCACATCATTAGAAATCAGCAGCAGAGATACTGCAAACGATAAAACGTGACAAACGGACAAGTACATCTTAAATCAGAAACCAGATATGTTTAACAGGAGGACATTGGCAGTAGACCTAGCAGATGCAGTTCGTCCAACATGCATTGAAAGGCACATGCCTAAACTACACTGCAGGGGGAAAATGATTTCTACAGACACAGAACCATATTCAAATCCAAGAAAGGATGTATTATGTCAGGTATTCATATAGCATATACACTCAAAAACAGAAAACATCCAAGTGAGCGTCAGCTTTGAGACAAGAAGGCCAAGTCAACTCAAATAACCACTCATTACAAACACAGTAAGCAGAAAAGCATCCCAGAACGCACAAACCATCAAACACGACATGGTCTTCTGCTGATGTAGCCCATCTGCCTCAAGGTTTGATGCGAAACGCTTTTCTGCTCACCACATTTTGTAAAGATTGGTAATTTGCATTACTGTAGACTTCCTGTCAGCTCGAACCAGTCCACATGCAGCACGACTGGCTGATTGGATAATTGCAAGATCGAGCAGGGGTACAGTTATTCCTTTTAAAGCGGCCGGTAAGCGTATAACGTCTGTTAATTATTCTACTAGCCATTTCAAAGTCGTGGCAAAGATCAGATCTGCAGACCGAAAGAGAGTTTATGACTTTCTGTTCTCCTTCTTATTAGGGAGAAGGATAAAGGGTGTTTCGGAGGTTTCTGTTTAAAATGAGAGTTATAGCTGTTCCAGCTGCAGGGTCCCAGATGTGGTCTGTTGCACAAACACACGCACACATGGTCTGCCTAACTTCCTCTCAACATATGCTTAATGTAATTGAACAATGAAGCTGGACTCTTGTTAAAACCAGAAGAAAAGAAGAAAGAAAAAAAAAAAAAGGAGGAAACTGGGAGAAAGGGGGTGGGGGCTCATTCATAAAAGCCGACTTCCCCCCCGAACGGCGCCCATGCACTCAAACATCTCCAAAGTTAGACATGCACGTGGTTGTGGTTGTGTGCGTGCCAGAGATGAAAACGACTGCACACGTCTATTAAGGTATATGCTCCAGTTGTGCAGAAATACGTGTGTAAACATGAAGGAGTGTGCATGTGCATGTGTGAGAAGGTGAGCGTTTGTGTGCACGTGATGGACTGTGGTGGAATGAAACACTCTCCAGATGGTAAAGTGTGTATGGTGTGGGGCTGAGCGAGAGAGGAGGAAGAGGCCTAATGCCTCCCAGCTGGGGAACACCTCAATGAGAAACACAGGCACGCCAATTCGCTTTAATGCAGCAGCAACATCAAGCCAGGCTTCTGATCGGTCTAAACAGAGGAGAAGCCGTAATGTTCCTGATTAAAATGAGAGCCGTTCTCCTCCAATTCTACCCAGTGGAAAACATGACTAATGTCTGACTGCCTATTTTATATGTGACTTTAATGAAACCGTGTGGGTTCTTCGTTAGTTCGATATTGTGGTTTTTAATAGCAACTATGAAATAGGGCCACTTTCAGGGACAGTTCACAGTTGTCCATTACACACTGAAGCATGGGTAGCCCAAAAATAAAAATAAATTCATATCGCAATTTCAGGTTGTTTCTCAATGCGATGCGATGCGATTCTGTAGCATTTGTGCTCAGGAAACTGCTGAATTTACTGAGACCGGTGAGCAAAGACATTGGTCATGACCTCAGACACACACCTCAAGCATGGAGAGTCTACAGAAGAAAAAACGGAGACGTAGTGTCAGAAAGCGGAGAGTGGATTAAAAAAAAACTCTAGTGAGAAGGAACAAATGTGTCCTAAACAGATGATGCAGTGAATATTAAATGTCATGAAATGAAATGAATAATTGGGGAGAGTGAGTCATGGCTGGTTATGCATTACACATCAAGAGCTGTTCTGATTTCACTTTTGTGATTTTCTTATGGGTTGCTAATGGGAGAAGAACAAACACCGAGCTAATTAATTCCATTTAACTTTGAGGCACACTACTATGACTACTTTTTTATAGTAAGAGTTTAACAAATACACTTAAATGTTCCTTTGCCTAAATTATAACAATAAACTCAGAAAAGGAGCTCAAGTTAGCACCTTAGCAGGCAGCAAAAAAGTTGTAATTTTGGAAGATTTAATAACAAAAAATATTATTACAGAGTGCGATTTCTAAAGAATAATATCTGTCCTTAAGAGTCCACTTTGTTCTCAGTGCAAGCAGCTGAACAAAAGTAGTATAGCCAAGCCCATTGTTGTCCAAGTGTAAACCTGAAGCTTTCAGGTCAGACATACTACAGAGTTCTACCCTGACGCCCTGCATATTAAAAAGAAAAAAAAAAAAAAATCTCATTGTGTCTGTATGTAGGGACAGGTGTTACCTTTCAACCGGTGCTGGTGTGAAACTTAAGCACAGCAGATACAGCACATTAAAATTAACCAAACATTTACACACTTCCTAATAATTTGAAATAATAACACTTTAATGATGTTCTCACCTTGAAGCCTCCTATTCGCTGGTCTTTCTTGAACTCCTTGCCATTCTTCAGCCACTTGAGCGTGGGTGTCGGGTTACCGAGGGCTGCGCAGCGGAATCGGACGGTCCTGCTGGCTGGAACCGCATGGAGCTTCTTCTCCATCTTATCAGGGTTAGCCCACTCTGGCGCTGTTGCTGAAGAATGGCAAGGAGAGGGAAATGAGGAATTGAAACCAAAAGACAATATTTACAGTCGTCTAAGGCATCACACTTGGGAGTGTCGTTATAAGAAAATAATCAATGACAATAAAGCAAAGTTACCACCTCAAGGTTGACTATTTGCCAATAACACGATGCCCTGAAGTGCTTTACAAGGTGACCAATCACAGTGGAGATTTCGACATTGGTCTGGTATAACAAATTGACGGGTACTGCAAAGAAATCAAAAGCATCTCTAGCAGCAGCCGCACAGGATTTACGATGTTTAATGAGCATCCCTCAACACACCCAAGACTAATCCACCAAAAGTGAATTCCACACAATTGCTATAACCGTTGAGGTGAAATCTCCTGCTGCAATACTTCAGGAATGCCAAGAGGACCAGTCCACGAGTTTCCGCAATTACACTATTACTTGCCTGACTGAAAAGTACTTCATGCGAAGAGCTTTGCGAATGGTGTAAATGCATCGCCCAGGCTCACTAAATCAGCTTTAGAGTTCATTCATGTTACAGTGTAGATATTTATGGGTCTACAGAGATGACAGGCACACTCACGCGATAGCTCATGGCTGTTAGAGAGTAACTTCTGGCTGCTGGACTGCTTCGTTTCCTCTGAAGAAGACTCATCGTCGTCATCATCCTCAGATGAAGCCAGGGCATCTAAAACAAAAACAAAAAAAAAAAATTTCCAGCAAATGAGGCCTTATATTGCAGGACTGGCCATGTTTTATTTGATCTGGAAAACTTTTCACAGCATTCTCTCTTACAGGTGATGTTGACGTTAAAATACTCCGTGTGGTTGCCTGCAGGGCCTCGGGCGAAGCAGCCATAAAGGCCCGAGTCGGCTAGTTCCACTACCTCGATCTTCAGCTGACCGTTGCGTAGATGAGTATGTTCCCCGTCAGCCAGAGAAACCTGGTCCTTGGTCCAGCTCACCTCCTGAGGATCTTCTTTACTCCTACACTTCAGCTCCAGCTTCTCTCCTTCGTACAGGGTGTACACAGCGGTTTCTAACAGGGCAACTGAACACAACACACAAGTAATCAGATAAAATGATTACGTTAGATGACTGAAAAGAAGGAAGTGTGACAGGAAAACTATAGCCTCTTTTTTTATTGCGGGGCCGAGCGGGTCGGAGCAAACCACTGTGATGGAATTTTCACATGAGTACGATTAAGCCCAGAATGATTTCAATCCGCACTCAGGACTTGTTTTGGCACCGTTGGCTAGACATAAAAATTTCACAAACCCCTTCCAGTGGACGCTCCACGTCATATGAGCGCACCTCCCATTTATTAGCACAGGGGACAGGAGGGCACTGAAAAGCTTTTGCGTAATCCACGTAACCATGTTATATTCTCTACCTCTGCTGTTACTCCTTGCGTGTTTGTAACTTCTGCATTTAAGAGTATTCATGTACGCAAATAAAAACTTGGATTTGCTGGCCGGAATTACACAAACCAACCATCTTGTTTTGGTTTTCCTTGCACCGTTCTGTCTTTTCACGTACAACATTACTAAAGAAGGACAATTTGAGTGTTTTGCTTCCACTGGCTTTTGTTATAATTACAAGCATGTCTAAAAACACATTTCTCATTTTTTGTGATGATTCTCCCTCTAATAATCACCATCAACTTCTGTATTCTTTTTTATTGTCATGAGTACAGACATAGTCCAAATTTCAAACCTAGTCATGAAACATCATCAGCTCTAAATATGGAGTCTACAGTGGAAAGGAGGCTTCTGCGAACTAGTTACTTATGAAACATTCACTGTCAGGTTCTTGATTAAATTCTAAGCAAAACGTCATGAGGAAACTACTAGCAGTGAGAGGAATGTTTTTTTATGGTTCATAGTAATATGCATCTCACCATGAGCATTCCATATATAAATATAAGGTTCATCCAAAACAGGATCACAGACTTCAATGTGCTGATAATCCTTGTGACCTCTACTCTAATCTTTTATCCAATCCCAAACTGTTGGGTCTCCTGCATGCTAAAAACTTTACTCGAAGCTCTGATCCAGCACAATCAAATCTCAGCTTAAATTAGTCAATGGCAAATTGTCAGGTCAATCACGAGCAGGAGCTCAAATTGAATTGCGTGCTGGAAGTGTATGAGGAGGGGAGTATCACGGCCACCTGAGCCCCTGTTGCTATTGACGATGGCGAGAGGAAGAGGACTGAGAGTTTCTGCTTTTCATGTGCATGGTAAGCACAACACTGAAGCACCAATGAGCCACTTTTTGCATCCAACTGGCTAGTTAGCCAATGCTGGAGAGGTGGGGGGGTGGCTGATAGGGCAAATGGTCCTTGCTGGGGTACTTGGCAGGAGGTCTTCTGCTTTGGCGCTCTTGTAAAATAGAGTCACATGCTAATTGTTCCTACTTGAATCACAATAGGCCAAGGTGAGAGCTCAGAACAGCACAAATGCCAAATGGTTTGGGATTGACATGGTAATTTTAATACTTTTTTAAAATTCAATTGTGGTGCCTTCAGTTTGTTGAATGTGGTTAACGATTTACAAAGGGGACAGAGCTTGCATTGCGAGTTGACATTTCTTCAAAATGCATGCAAAACTGGCCATGAAGGTAGCACAATCTAGGCTAATAGGATGTTCATGATGAAAGAGGCTTTCCCTTTTTCCTAAAGGGAGCTTGCATTTTTTCAACATATGTCAGGTTGAGTCTGATGAAAGCCGATGCCACGCCTACAAATCCAGAATTCCCTACTGGCTAGTAGTGACAATGCAGCGGTCCTGCCCCCTCAGTCAGTACTATTAACGCTGCGAACAAAGCGTGCAAGCAAAGCAGACAGACTGCGAGAGAGAAAAGTCTGGAGGCCTGTAGAGGCAGGTTCTCAGGCAAAGTAACCATGGTGACCCCAGTAAGGCCCAGTTAAGGTATTTCCTGCTTGTTGAACAGACTACTAATCCTGACAGGAACAGAAGGGTTATGGAGGCTCAACTTCACCCTGGAAAAAAACAAAACCGAGACAGGAGGGGGGAAGGAGCAGACAGCAAGGAACTGAAGCTGAATGACGGATAAAGATAATGTCGTGCTGACTTCGTAGCTCATAGCCCTTTTTTTTAAAAAGTTTTCCTTCCATCCCTCCTTCCTTTTAATAACCTTTTTTCCCCCCTCCCTCCCTTCAGTTGATAAGCCTCTGTCAACATTCATGCTATTACTCCAGGTCACAGGCAGGCCATAAAAGAGTCGCTGTAAAAAGCACTGTCACTTTGAAGTGCTGCAGAAGCCAGACATCGTGGTTTAGTTCTCCATTTTGCCACACACACACACACACACACACCAACCAACTGCCAGTGGCCACAAATTCCTCTCAACGTACACATTTCCATCACAGTGCCGCTATGAGCATACCTCACATCTGACCTCTTTATTAGGGTCAATTGCCGAGTGCTCCAGAAATGTCCCACAACATTATCATTAGCTGCGTTTGCAACAACTGAAGATTAGCTGCGTTTGCAACAACAAAACCCTCACCGAAGAGATCTTCATATTCTCCATTGTTGACACAGGCACCAGAAAGCTATTACAGTCAACTACTGACCTTTGCTCCAAACCATCACTAATTAAATGATATCAGCAGGTGATCAGCTGATAACTGGGTGTTAACGGATATGCTTCCTTCCTGGAGAGCAACACAAATATAATGCCAACTTTACTATACCAATTAAACCAATAAAGGAAAGGAGATTGCTTATACTCGCTGATCACTGTGTTTTCTCTACAACTGTGTGTGTGGCTGATTATTGCACTGTAATGAGAAAAACAAAACAAAACACAAAACGACTGTCCCCCCCCCCCTTCTTTTTCTCTCTAAAAAGCTGAAACCCTTCCGAGCTGCACGTCTTCTCCCTGACTTAGCTCGTCCTCCAGATTCCACGCCGGGATTAAGTCAGATCAAAGGCCGTATTTTCCAAGAAAAAAAAAACACAAAAAAAAAAACAAAAAACCAAGGAGCTTCACAGGAATGGATGTTCTCCTCAATCCCACTTCAAGCCATCTTCAACGCCTGACTGACGTACATGATGAATGATATCCAATCATGACAGGAAGGGGTTTATTTGCCCTGTAATATTTTCCAAGGAGTAAAGGCTGAAACGAATCAGCCAGATCAGAGAGCTCTCGGCATTACAGGCTTCGTTGGTGTGCGAATAGGAAGCAATAGAACAAAGAAAGCGAGTGCTGGGATTTCCTTTAGGAAACTGCACTTGTTGCTGAACAACGGCGGGAGGAAAAGAGGAGTATACAGAGGTTTAAAATGACACAGCAGGACACAGAGAGATGTGATGGACTGGACCATACGGAGTAGAAGGCAGAGATGCGAATCTCAGTCTTTCGGATGATACAACACTAAAAATGATACTACTGATCCGATACGATTCGACTCGTTTCTGATCCAAAATGATTCGGTTCCGTTGCACGGAACATGCGTTGACGAGCCCTAGTTTGGCTCTGTATAGAAGACTGATGGACCAATTTCGACTCCGCATTTCTTTACAGCCCCAAGAGCAAGCCATGACACAAGAATCAAAGCATGTGAACGTGAATTTCATTAGCAAATCTGATCATCTCTACAGGTCCACCTATCACTTGCTTTGATCAGTGGAGATCTCAGCGTGAGGCAATAAGCAAATGGGGACGAATGCTCCAGCCCCTGCTCACACACCGATCTGCTCTGCTCTCACGTGGCCCTCCATCAAGCCGGAGATGCTAATGACGTGTGTTCACAATGGCTGCAGTTCTACAAACAATCACAACCCAAAGCACGCACCAGGACATACACACGCACACACACACACACAGAAAAGGGGAGTGGGGGTGAGATCAGCCTGTCCCTCTGAATCACACCTATTGTTCCCTCAGTCTCCACCCGTCCCCATCTCCACACAGGCTGAGCGAGTGTGTGTATTAGAGACACACACACACACACAGAGAGAGAGATAAAGAGAAGGATAATTCCAAATAAAGGGGGAATAGTGGAAAGGAATGCAAGCAGGTTGCTATGCACAAATATGGAACACACACACACACACACACACACACACACACACACACACACACACACACACACACACACACACACACACAC
>JAQQZR010000039.1:21810138-21824610 GCA_030068235.1 Notoglanidium macrostoma | reverse complement strand
ACACACACACACACACACACACACACACACACACACACACACACACACACACACACACACACACACACACACAGAAGTGCCAAACCAGGAATCAGTTTTCCCCGCTGTACTGCCAACTTCAACTAATTTGCTCCAGAAAATGGCATTCTTTCTTCCCAAATATCCGCTTTGAAATTATTATTTTTTTTTTATATTTAAAGGCCAGGAGTCCTTGAATAAGCGACTACCTGTTGCTTCAAAGTTATTTACTCTGCATTCGACTTAACTCTCAGAGTTTGGAATTGCGTCATGGATGCCACCATGAAAGCATGGCTCATGAAGTAGAAATAAGTTAGCCAGCTAACGTTAGCGATAAACGATATTTAATGCAGGGCTGGGCCATGCGACAACGTAATATCGATATCGCGATAAATTACAATACACTTTTCTTTGTTGTTATTTGTTGTGGTTTTTATTAAATCTGTATTTTTTTTTTTACATAATTACAAACTGACTGGAAGCAGCTGATATAAAATTTACGTAATTCATCTCTAAAACTAACATGTAAAACAATAATAAAATGTTTATTTTTTACATTTAAAAATGGATCATAAATCAATTTCGAATCAAAATCATTGCTGTTATTGGATTTCCTGTAATATTTTCATGAGTTTGAGGCTCACGTGGGTTGGGGCGTGGACCACTCATTCTTTCTTGCGTTAGTTTATAAACAGCGGCTGGTAAGGAGGAGGAGGAGGAGACTCTACACGGGGGCACGAGCCCAAGGCTGATAACCTAAAATATAAGTTGTACCTAACTGTAACGTCATGTGCTTATCCCTGGTTTGAAAACCCCTTTCCTGTCTTTCCGTGTAATAATTCCAACCTGTGAGGTCCCTCTCTATGCTTAGATTTTTCTCCTCTGGTCGCAGGTCGGAAATTCTGAGTCACGAGCTCTAGCAGAACGGCACATTAGTCAAATTAGGTAAATGAGCAAACAGGAGAAAAGCTTGTTCCAGCAGGCTTCTCATTCTACTTTTCTTCCTTCAGGGACCTCAATGTTAAGCCAGCGTCCACATAATTATGCCCTTTCTCAGCTCCTAAACCACCAAGGAAACTGAATACTTTGTACAGGGGTGTTGGAAGTTGAGTCGAGAAACAAAAACGCGGACGTTCTAAATAAACAATTCTTGGGCTAAAAAGCATGCCGACGTACGCTGCAAAAAAAAAAAAATAATAAAAAAATAGCCTCCACAGACTGCAACTACCGAAAAGCTGCGTTTTATAGCTTCTTTCAAAACGATTTTTCAAATCACAGCGTCCACACAAACACGCCATAAGCCCTGCGACGGCGAATCCTTCCACTCTTCCTCCTTCCTTTGATTGACCTCCAGTCTTAGGAGTAAGCGGAGATTCAAAGGAATCCAAAGGAGATTGATTCTCAGCATGGTCCTGCGCTGCGGAGATGCAGTCAGGCCTTGTGCACGAGCACGGCTCGGAAGCTTTCATCTGTAGCAGGGCTGTGCATGCCGACACGGACGCCTACCAATGTAAACACTTAAGCACCAGCTTCGATGTAGAATTGATCCAAATGTAAAAAGGAATCGAAGTACAATGAAAGGAATCTTTTAAATTCGAAGCAGGACGTGAATTCTTCTAATATAGACATGATGACAGAAATAAATGGATTTTCTGGATATTTTCAAAACAGAAAACCCAAAAGGAAACAAAAAACACAGGCTGCTAGGATTACAACTGCTGATTGCTTTAAGGTGGTATTTGAACACCACTTGCTGAGGTCTTAGTGTTTGGTTTCGTTTGTTTTTTCCTGGGGAGGAGGTGGACAAACCGCGCAAATGCCGGCGCGTCAGGCTACTCGTCGACAGCTGAAACTATCATTCACTCCACAGGAAACGAGGGGGGGGGGGGGGGAGAAAGAGGAGCGGGAAGAGACTGCCATTTACCGTGACGGGAGGAAGAAGGGAGGAAGAAGGGGCAGAGGGCCCCTGAGCACGTCTGACCATTTGGTGATGGAGTGGCAGAGAAGGTTAAAAGCTAATCCGTCACATTCAGACTCCTCTTCTATCTGTTCTACTCCTTCCTCCTGTCATTTTTTGAATCCCTGAATGTGGGCGCTAGTCAGTCAGAGAGAGTCTTAAGCGAGACGCCATAAACAGCGGAGAAGCCGCCATCTGAACATTTCAGGTTTTATTTTCTTGCTGGCTGACCCGGCGTTAACCCCACCTGGACTCCCTGAAATGTCCTCCGTGTGTTTAGGTGATGTATCTAGGCCTCGCTTGTTCATATATCTCTCTGCTGCGTATCAGAATGAAAACTGGGCTCTCTTTCCCAGAAACATGATCTCCGCTGTGGAATACCGCCACAGGGTGGAGTGCTCGCTGTCTCCTCTCCTCCTTTTTAAAAAAAAAATGCAGTAATTTATAGCTTTCCTGGTAGTCGAGTCTTCCCTTGACAACAAATACCTTTTCATTACAAAAGGAGTACAGAGGGACAAAAAGACGAGGGGGAGAGATATTTTCGTGGACCTGGAGGCTAGAGATGGAAACAACTACACGCCCCTGTGTGCTGGCTCCCTCCCAAACCTGGTTTATTTAAAGCCAGACAGAAGAGGTAGTAAGACAGACAGACAGGCAGAGAGTGAGAAAGATAAAGCACTTTTATCATAATATTGTAATAGTAACGTGTGGTGTTTGGCCTGGCCCAGGCCATGCTGGTTTTCCCAAACAGAAGTGCAAAGGTGGAGCACGTTTAAACCTGTGAGCGAGACAGCAGCCCTCACCACCATGGAACGTTGCCAAGAGACACATTTTTTAGGATTTCATTTCATGGCTCCCTCTCTCTCTCCCTCGCTCTCCCTGTGTGTTTATGGGTTCCACGCAGGCCTTCAGACTTACTTTGGAAAAAGCACAATCACACAAATCATGCTCTTTGCATCTGTGAATGAGTTCTAGATGTGAATCATGAATTATGCTCTTTGCATTTGAAAATGAGTAGATGAGTAGTGAACTTACATTAAGTGACTTACTACTCGACATGCTAACACATGGATTATACTCCTTTAAAATAAAAAAAAAAAAAAAAAAAAAAAAAAGATTAGATACAAACTTCCACTAGAGGCTCACTATGCGACTCGCTGTTTGACTCATTATTCCACTCTCCAATGCACAAATTGTGCTTTGAACCTGAAAAGGAGTACTAGATGTGAACTTCAGAACTTTAGCGACTCTCTACGTGACTCACTGTTCAACTCACTATATGACTCACTCTTTGACTCGCTTAAAAGGAAGTAGGTTATTGGAACCTGAAAACTGTATGATCAGATGTGAACGTGCACTAGTGGCTCGCTATTCGACTCACCATTTGACTCATTATTTGACTCACTATTCAATAAAAAGTT
The DNA here is from genome assembly GCA_030068235.1 of Notoglanidium macrostoma. Lineage (NCBI taxonomy): Eukaryota > Metazoa > Chordata > Actinopteri > Siluriformes > Auchenoglanididae > Notoglanidium > Notoglanidium macrostoma. Next base: position 21,821,214 of record JAQQZR010000039.1, on the reverse strand, counting down.
CTATGCCCATGCATGGCTGATTTTTTTTTTTTTTAAAAGAAGTACAAGAACATGTGCATCAGCAGTGTGCTTGGCTTTGTGGCAAAACCAAACAAAAAAATAAATAAATCGGAACTCCGTGGCTTAATTCTGCCAACTGTTCAGAAAACCTTCAGGTCATTTACTTCAACTGTTCGTCTGACTGTGGATAGCTGAAGAACAGCAAGGTGCAAGAACACTATGCGAGTGTGATAAAGTCACGCAAGTGTAAAGAAGGGTTTCTCACCTTGCTCTGGGCTGGCCGGCCTGGTGTGTCCCTGCAGAGGCTGGGTTAGAAGAACTGAGAGAAGCAGCAGCATGACCTTCATTGCGTTCTTCATCATGCTCCTCTACAGCAGAGCTCGTTGCCTGGCGCAGCTCTCCATACACACAGCTAGGACATCAGGTCTAACCAACAAACACAAACACATGCACGTTATGAGAGACTACTCCACCTGTAGGAGAACTGGATTTTAACTGTATCAGCTCACTAAACAAGAATTGTTTTTTGGAATGTACATCACTGCAAGTGAGGGAGGAAGAAAAAAAAAAAAAAAAAAAGAAAAATGTCCTTCAGTCTGGGCAAAAAGCCACTCTGCCAACTTGAGCATTTCTTAGACCGGGCCAGAAGCCAAGACGACAACCACAGGCCTCGAATTCCAGTAAAATCCAAAACCGCTCTTTCGGAAACGGCGATGTTGCTTCGACTGTGCAGCTGAGAACTCACTTCATGCAGAGGAGACGGAGTGACGGAGCGTTTACAATGTGATAAAAACTAGCGTCCCACCTTCACTCTGGCAAAAACAAACTCTTGCTGCGGCGCTATAGAACAGCATGTCCCTAAAGCACCCGAGGATTTCAGCCTTGCTCATTTGCACTCTGATTTGCTGACATTCATGCGATGATAAGAAAAAGGAATGGGCATTTTTTTTCCAATTAAATCTTTCCCTTGCTGTCTCAGTGGAAGCGGAAGAGAAGGGGTTTTATGTCTAAACTAAATTCGACACATTAAGCTGCATTAAACCAATTAAAGAATAAACCAATTGGGGACATGCTGTTAACGGAAAATAATCAACAGCGCGGAGCAGAGTTACTGTTTCTTTTCCAATAACAGCACAAACTGAAGTGTTTTATCAATTTGCCAACGACTTCAACAAACACCACATCATACATTTCATCCAGTTATAGTTACATTTAATATTGTAAAATTCCTCTAAAACACATTAGTTCCTCTTATTCTCTCTCTCTCCCTTTCCAGACTCCTGTTTTTCCTCTCTAATGATAACAATGAATTTGCTAAGCGCAAAGCCCTCTGTCCTGAAGACTCCCGCGTCCGAAAACTTCATATTAACAAAGCTCTGACACTGGAGACTCCTTCTGTTAAATAAACGTCCAATTACGGAAAACTTCACTGAAGTAAACTATACGTGCACGTTTATAAATAGGTTTATTATTAGGTTCAGATTGCGAGAAGCTTCAGCTACTCAAATCCCTGCGAATTAGCTGTTACCATAGAAACAATAACGCACTAGAATGAATGTGTACTGAAAACTATTCCAGAGCTAACGGAAAATTAATGAACGCAGCCTTTTAAAGCGAGGGTTACCGTTTCATACAACACTAGAAGATGAAAGAGCAAACTCAAAAGCACTTTTTTTTGGGAGGGATGGAAGAAAAGATGAATATTATAGTCGATGTGTATGACTAAGACTTCCCATGAGCTGAATGAGAACAGTGGAGAGCCTTAAGACACAGAGACAAAGACACCCATGCTAGACTGCATCCCATCCCCGCATCCCAACCCAGCACACCATTTGTCCTATTGATTGCTGGAGCTCATTCACCAAATGTTACTCACTCTTATACAAACACACGCATTAACTTTGGGGGGGGGAGTGGGTTTGGGGCTATCTGGGATTGGTTCTGTGCAAAGAACTGATCACACTTTAAGGCAGTGCCCTTTAAGCCATGCCAAATTACTCTCGATACGAAAAGCTCCATTTTGTATGCGGCAAAAGTCATTTGTCTATTAATCACTGCCTTGGAGTTTATGCAAATCTCTCTGTCGGGCGTTTCGTCACCTTTCCAGCTGCTCCTCACCGGGACTGGAAGGACAATGGCGGTGAACAAATGCTACGACTGCAGGAGAATGAAAGAAGGAGGAAAAATGTTGGCACCCTACTGAGGTCGCCAATGTGCCCATTGAGAGCCTGGGGTTCAAACAACTGAACACAGGAGCCTGCAGAGAAAGAGAGAGAGAGAGAGAGAGCGAGAGAGAGAGAGAGAGGGGGATCGGGTGGTGAGATGGTCCTGACAGGAAAACGTGCGTGTGTGTAAATCAGAGAATGAGCTTCCTTTCCAGCAGCTCCTATTCGCTGCCAGACACTCGGAAGTGAGAGGAGCTTACGGTTAGTCACGTTCGCACCATCTCAGCCAAACACACACACGGTATTGATTAAGACGGACAGTCAGCATGTAGCTATTACGGTCTCATTTTTCCTTTTTCTTCAGAAATCTGTTGCGGAATTCCAGCTCACTCCACCTACATTAGAGCTCAGCGAACTGAACACACATTTGTACCTTTAAAATAGCCGCAACAATTTTTCCACCTTTCCAGATTTCAAAACATCGCTATTTTGATTGCTCGGTTCCAGGAGAAAACTGAAGCGCAGTTTCCTTTTATGCCGTGTATACAAACAAGTGGCAACTCATGCAAGCTGTGGAACAGACCAAGCTATTCATTAAAGCGCACGCTGAAGCAGGAGCGGAGCGGAAGAGTGAAAAGCAGAGTGGTGGGACCCCTAATTAAACGGAGCCCAGGATGTTGCCTCGCTGTGATCGGCGGAGGGGAACGGGGCCAAGGCGCACACACCCTCATTATCGCTGCCTCTAGCCGAGCGGAACGCTTCCCAAAGTGCCCGGCAGCTGTAAAGTCGAGGCCGCAGCACTTTGTGGTGGAACGCTAGAGATGTTCGGGACTTTCGTTTTCCTTGCACCTCGGGCCCCGTGCATAACTGATTTGCTTGAAAAACTACATGTACTATTCAAATAAGTTAGTCTGCCACTCCTGTACATGGGTGTATCGCAGTACTGTGCACACTTTGCCATGCGTTTCATTTGCTTAATATCCAAACTTCAGGTTGAGCCTGGAGGTCACACAGAGTGCCAGCTATTTATGTGCTGGAGGGGGAGAAAAAGGAAAGAAAAAAACCCAAAACAAAACAAAAAAAACCCTCCAGGTGATAACAGGGCTGTTTCGAAATGTGGACGTATTTTTAAAGGTTTATTGGCTGCTGCTTTTTCAGGCAGCCCCAGAAATTAGAGGGTGGATCGTTCCTGTCCCACACTACAGTACCACACACTCTGCTTTGCAGTTCCACCCAAAAGAATGTCCGCTGGGAATACTGCTTTCATCCTCAGAATGTCAGAGTAGAAGATCTGACAGATATAGAGCTACAGACTATACATACCGAGTGAGTGGCGCATGAGGCCAGGCGGTAAGTGCAATGCCACACAGCAGCTCGGAGGAGAGCGTTTACATGAACTCACGGTCACCACAACCGGCTAGTGCTGTGATCGACAGGAAAGGAGGCCCTTCCCACCCAGAGAGAATGTGGTCTTGGACACCCAGCCAAACCATAACCTTAGGTTCCCAGTAGTGAGCGACAAGTTTCTTGTGTCAATGCTAATTTGTCTTGCGTGTTCTTCTTCGGGTTGGCGAACACGCACTTCCTGTGAGAAAAGCTTGAACTGCTGCACCATGTCACTATGTAACGCACTTGAATGAAAGGGTCACCTAGGCTCCTCCGCATGCATGAGCTCACAGACTCCCACGATTGGCTTGTGTTGCTGTGACCGACAGAGGACAGAGTGTATCCCAACAACAGGGCAAATGCTTTTCCGTTGCACCACTACAGCTTGTCTTTAGTAAGGACTGATGCTGGGCGCACACTGTCCAGTGGATTAACAAAGCAAGCGAACTGTACTAGCTACGTATCCTTACCAGTTGCATCAAGGGGCACTTATGACCTTCCAAGCTTTATTTTTCCATGTAAGGTCTGTGGACATATTTAATGAGAGCTTGTATATAACAGGATAAGACTTATACACACCGACTGTGAACTAACTGCAGATAGGATTTATAGTGGTGAGTGGGGGACTGGACCATTAGACTGGACTGAGGAACCATTCAATCCCATCGGATTGGTAGTGGTCACGTGGTCTGCTTATTGCTTGCTGCTTCTATGGACCTAGGAGTTGGTAAACAGAATTATGGGATGGTCTTCTTCCCCTTAGAACACGGCTTTCCTTGTACCTTGTAGCATCTCGGGGGGGACAAATGCCGTCTCCATATTCCTCTGACCAAAGTTGCCTCCAAAATACCGCTCGAGTATCGCAGAAAATCCTATGACTAATCAGCCATCTGCCACCAGGTGATGATGAACGGCCTGCTGCATGTTGAAGAGACTCAGTGACTCAGTATATTTAAAGCTCCAAGGCAGCTAAACTTGGGATTGCTTAATCATAAGATCAATGTAGAAATTATGAAGGACATCAACACATTTCTTAACCATGAGTAAAGCTTGCACAGGGCTGAATGCTTGCTCTGCTCTGCGTTGCTCTTGAGCGGTCTCTTCGCATCTAAACATCACATTATTCCCTGAAACGTTAAGTAGGAATAAAACACTAGCCTGTGTGCCGTTAAAGGAAAACAAGCAGCGACATAACCCATTTTTTTTCCATACATGACCAGAACTTTTATTCCTATTATAACACAGCAATTTCCCAGATCAAACAAACATGTATTTATAAATAAAGAACGCCACATCATACTTTTTATCCATTTGTGGTTACAGTCTTTCCCTCTCCAGCCTTTCTTTTTTCCTTGATAGGAGTTAAAAAGATAAGAAAACTTCATCCACGCTAGACCATCTCTACCCTAATCCGAGCCACGGAGCTGTTGAAATCCAGTCGCTAGTTCAACCATGCTGCAAGACGAGCTACTATGCCCTCTGAAATACACCCTTCTGCTGAATTTCTGCTATGAATGTAAACAAAGAAGGTGGCTGTGATGGATGGCATTTAATTATACACCACCCATTGTCCTAATTCCTCTTTGAAAAGACAGTGGAGCTAGACGTTCCTCAACAAGCCTTTCCAGGTCGAGAGCACCATTTCATTGCAGCGCCGCTGAACTTCTGACCCGCTTTGAAGGCGCCGCCGAAGAAACGCCGGTCAAATCCTGCAGGACCAGCTAGTGCAGCAATCTGCCCTCCAGTTGCACTAATTGACGTAATTATGGTCTTAAACGGCTGTGTTTTTACAAGGTTAGCTCCAGTTCTCCATTTCAAAGACCAAGAAAAAAATAAATAACTAAAACGTGCGCACACAAAAAAAAAGCATTATATCTGCCAAAAAAAAACCTGGATGTCATTTTAAAAAAATTAAATAAACAGATACGACAAACACTTGATCTGGCTTAAGTTAAACTCGACTTAAAATCTCACTGAGGCAAACATGTAATGTTTAGAAAAACTTTTGGCACCTAGTTTGGACACCAGTGGTTCTTTGTGGTTAGCATGTTTCCAGCGTCCATTTTTGAATACAGAACACGCTGTTATTGAAAAATAATCAACAGTCAACCATAAGTGCAGTGGTGGGAAGCAGCCTGACACGAAGCTAGATTACTGCTGATTATTTTCCTATAAAACCACAGCCCCAAGTGTTTTATTCCTTCTACACCACAGCAATTACCATTCCTATATCTTAATAAAGGCATCATCATCCTGTTTATCCATTTTCAGCTACATTTAAAAGTTGTGCAACACGAGTTAGTTCATTACGTCACGTCCGTCATGTATAGCGACTAAAATCAAGCTCTCAATTCACAAAGTTACTAAGCCAAAAAAAAATGCTTGTTTTATAGAGTCACACAGAAACCTAGGTCTTAAAAACTTTCACATGGTGGAGAATTGCTATTACATAGTTCTGACACTGGAGACTCCTTCCATAAATGTCAGGATTAAATATCTCGTAACAGAAAACACCTTACGTATGAATGAATGACGACTCGTTCGAACGAGCACATTTGAAATGCAGCCGGAATGACGGCCAAAGTTTCAGTTATAGAAAATACATCAGCTGATCTGCATTGAGAGTTCAACAGTGCAGTGGTATGAGTAATGCCAATACCTATATTTTCTACGCACTCCGCTTTTCAGTCCTGCTTTGCATTAGATTAAGATCAAGTCTGTGCATGCATTCGGAGCTGCTTTGCTTCGCAGGTACAAGGTGGAAATTAACCGTGAACGCTTTTACTGCGAATTTCAATGGACGCTCATCAGCAGCTGAAGGTTTTAGGGATGCTGAATTGGAAATGGGGGGAGGGTGTATCCGTCTGTGTGTGCGTGTGGTAGTGAGGGGGCATGTGTGGGTACATATGGGAGGGAGATCCAGCAGTTTGGAAAATGCAGAGGCTCCGACAGAATAATCCAAGATGGAAGTAAATGAACTACAGGTCGGGTTTTGTGACATGTGGAAGCATACAAGCCTCTGCAGGCCTTCAAAGAAACACGGCGTTGTCTCTGTAGCCGTCACAAATAAAGCGCGTCGAGGAGAAGCTCCCAAAAATTCAAACCGGTCCAGGTCGAGAAAGTGTAGTCGGCTTGCACACATAATATTCAAATTCAACAGAGCTGTTAAAGGATCTCTAATTATCTAGATGGAAAGATCATTACCCGTGATCATGTAATCTGAACAAGAAAGCTGTGAAACCCAATGAAATACAGACTCACTCGCGTCACGTCCTTTTTTTGGAAATTCTCGACAGTTTTTGGGAAACTGAGGACGAAATGGACGCATCGCTGGAAAAATAAAACGAATGCGACTTTAGCTCAATAATTCAGAACCAAAACAGAATCCTGCTACAGAAATCAATCTTAGAAAAAGTGACCAAGAAAGCTCTATAAAAAATCTCTGCATAAATGCCACAATAGAGATCATTAGTGCAACATGATGACAAATTCAGCAACACACTATGGAAAACTCTTAATCTTCACTCTTTATAAACAAAACCAAAAGGATGCGATGTTTTAAGGACGGAAATTTTACTTCCAAAACTTATTTTTAACATTTGCACATTGGCAATGGAATACATGGCTGTAAAACCCCCGCAAATTTGTTCTGACATGATAATAATAATAATAAAATTGATGTGCATTCAGTAAAGTACTGTGCAAAAGTCTTTTGTTTAGTACAAATGTTGTTTATTTGTAGGAATTTGGCATAATCGAGTCAGTACAAGAACAAACAAAAAAAATCGTGTTCGATTTCCAAACATTACTTTTCCAAATTCCTAATTTGTCTATGAAAAATGTTTGTATGTCAGTAAAGAAAGCAACACGTCACAATTTTATAGACAATTGGACACAATGAAGGCTCCTGGGTTTTGTTGCAAAAAAAAATAAAAAATAAATAAAAGAACCAAATGTGGCAGTCAACGTCTCCAGAGGAACTCGGGCAGATTCTCCAAGATGCTCAGTAAAACTTATAAAACTGCACCAGAGAAGGAAAAAAAAAAAAAAAAAAAATTTTTTTACAGTTTATTGCACACTGTAATGTTTTTCCTTTAAGTAAAAAGACTTCATGTCATTACTTTTGAAGTCATCTTCATTTCTTTGCATGTGTCTGAGACTTTTGCACAGTACTGTTCATCAAGCCCATGAGGTAGTAAAAGAAAATTAGCCAATGTTTCCTTTTGCCTCTGAGGTAAACTACCTACATAGCACAAAGGATATGAGGTAAACACAAACAACCTCCTATTTTTCCCCACTCCCACAAAACACCACATGATAATTTTTCTCAGATATGAAAACTAAACTAAATAAAAGTCATTAAAAAGAATAAAATAAAAATAAAAAAAAACCAAATCAGAGCATATAATTAGTTGAAACGTGTCGCCTGAGGTAGCTACTCACCTTTCTCTCTGAGGTAATTTTTTCCTTTCCGGCGTTGTAGAAGATAGTTGAAGAAAAAGTTAGGTGAAAATTTACTTATTTCCGTACTACCTTTTGTTCTCTATCAAAAGATAAAAAAACAAACAAAAAAAAAACCCTCCACAACACAAGTGTGCTGCTCAGTGTGGTAAAGCAGAGGCGCTGAGACGGAGAGAGAAATAAATCTTCTCCAAGCAATTCCAAATCCAAGCGTGGATGAGTTTGAGACTGGTTTAGGATTTGTCGGACTGTCAGGTTTCCACTGCTGAGAATTCCACTCGTGGGTTTTTTTGTCGTCTTCCTCCTTTCTTTTTCTTTTCTTTTCTTTTTCTCTCTGTCCGGGACGCGGTTTGCTCTCCGCGCAAGAAGGCGAGAGAGAGAAAGAAAAAGAAAAAAACTTTTACCGCTTCTTTGATCGTAAATCCTCTTCAAAGTATCCAGTTAAAACTACGGAACAGATAAAGAAAGAAAGTAACCCAAACTCTGCTGGTGTTCTTTTTTTCTTTTCCGTGTTCGGATGGAATGAGAAAGCGAAAAACTCTCACGCATCCCGGAGTGATATTTCTCTCTCTCTCTTTGCCTTACTTTCCTCCTGTCCGCGTTCCTCCCCCACTACGGTGTGAAGCTCCTAAAAAAAAAATGGGGGGGGGGGGGTAAGAAGGAAGGAGGAGATTCCACAGCCGCGCGTGCGGCTCCGCTACGACACTGGAAGAAGCTGGTGCGCGCGCACGAACGCACAGGCCTACACATATGCGCGCATGAGCGCGCGCGCCTTTGCATGGCTTTGATTTAAAAACCCATACGCCCTCCATCCCCTCCCCATCCCTTGCCACTCGCAACACCTCAGGGCTTCTGCACCGGCTCGCGTGGTGCATTGTGGGATTGTAGTTCTCTGCCTCACTGCTGTATTTTGCAGAACACCAACAACTGGCTTCAGATCAATTAATACACACATACAGTACTTGGTTAAATCTATAACACTGCCCATACTAATTGCTATATTGAGATGGTAATAATAAACGTTAAAGTTGTCACTCATGTAATTAATGTTATCTGGCCAGTTTGTTGCTAACGCTGCGCACTATCCACGTGTTAAGTCTGACGCCATGAATGATGTAATAGCTATTTCTGGGTCCAAACGCTTCTTCAGATCCCAAAAGCAGACCTCCTTTGCAAGGACTTGTACAGCGGACGCTCCACTTGAACGGCTTAAAAACACATATGTAGTGAGGTTTTCAGGTTAGCTAGCTAACATCAGTACCCACTGGCAACAAACTTTGTTTTTCTTCATTTGTTTAAGATTTGTAACTTACTGAAGCCATTTCCGCTTCACTTTCTCCACCCAAGGAAGGTGTTTTTCTGGCGTTTTTCAGTGTTTCTGAGAGCATAGTTGTGGGTTTCTGTTTAGGCCACACCCATTTTGGGTTTTTAATCCAAATACAGATACAGATACAGATATATCTGGAGCAGTAAACAAATACAGATACAGATACAGATATATCTGGAGCAGTAAACAAATACAGATACAGATAGTGGCACTATTATAAACCATGGTGCACATTATCTAGCTACGGCGAATCATAGAGATATGTTAACAGTGTGCTAAAATAAATAAAATAATAGAAATTGACAAAAGACTTGTTGGCAGAGTAACATGTATCTGTGCTTGTTTCTTACTCGCTTACTTACAGTCAACTCCAAAGTGATTGGCACCCTTTATGAAAATGACTGAAACTGCTTATACACAAGGATTCAAATACTCTTTAAACAACACTCAAACACTCAAGATAGGACACATTATTTACTTTTTCCTAACAGATGCATTCTTGCAAGTAAATATTTTTTTGCATAAAAAATATGTGTTAGGAATTAGTTTTTCCTCTACATTCGGTTTTGTACAGTAATAGCAATAACGTGCTCATGTCACATTGTACAATGAAGATCCTCTCACAATAGATATGTGATTAAAGAAAAAGGCTACATTCTGGTTATGTCTTCAATCAATGTGATGAAGCATAAGCAGAAACATTCTTCAAGTGAGGTTCAGGTAATGAATATATTTTTTTGCATTCATTAGCATATCATGTTAGGGTTCACCTTTAAGACTACTGCATTTGTAGCTGTCCCATGAGTTTAGTGTAATCCTCTGTCATCCTGATGGTGTCTTTTGAAACAAATGTCAAGCAGCAAAAATCTGAATTTTGTCGTTAGCTGACTTTGGTCACGATGGCACTAAATGCATAAAACCTAAGAATATAAAAAAGTATTTAAACTTAGAAGCTTAAAGCCTAAAAGTGTCTCCAACTTTGTTCTTATATTTCGAGGAAGAGGGTCAATTCAACAAAGTCGTGTCAGATTTCCAGCAGATGTAGCCCCATTTTTGTTTTAGACACCAATCAGACTTGGCTTGACCCCAAACATGGATGCAGTTTGCAATCATAGACTGAACCATCAAGAAGCTTTAATCATTGCTGCTATCCATTTTAGTACAAAAACTCTTACTTAGTGTGGAAGCTTGTTATTAAGTAGTTTTTCATTTTGTCATTTTAATTACATGGCTTGCCAGCTACATGTTCTCAGTCCTCTACGTCTGAGAATATGGATTAATATGGATGACACGGTAAAGGCTGCTTATTCAGACAGATCTAGCTTTGAAATCACCTACCTGTAATGCCTTTTTTAATCCCTGGATTTGTGAATATCTTCAAACAATGAGAGAGTTTCTCAGCAGTACTTACATGTCGTAGTTTGCCCTTGGATCAGATGTTTGCTTTGCCAAAAATATTTGGCAGAAGCATTCCATAAGTAGCTGCATATTGTCATTAGGAAATGGGACAAAGATGATCTTGCCAAAATACATGAGTGGGAGGAATGTGATATTGTAATTAATAGGTATGGACATTTTAAATAAGATGCCATGCTGATGATGGTTAAAATGAAATTGATGGCATTTGCTGCCCTGATTCCTTATCAGATAAACAAAGCTAATTCATGTGTGTGTGTGTGTGTGTGTGTGTGTGTGTGTGTGTGTGTGTGTGTGTGTGTGTGTGTGTGTGTGTGTGTG
>JAQQZR010000039.1:21778116-21810038 GCA_030068235.1 Notoglanidium macrostoma | reverse complement strand
TGTGTGTGTGTGTGTGTGTGTGTGTGTGTGTGTGTGTGTGTGTGTGTGTGTGTGTGTGTGTGTGTGTGTGTGCAAATCCTACATATTTCTTACTCAGGTTCTGTTCACATCATAATAAAAATATTAAAAGCTAATAAACATTCCAAACAGCGTTTGAACAAATTGCACTTCTTGATCCATGTTAATAATGGATTTGGGAATTTTATATCAAACAAATGGTGTGTTTAATGCTAAAAACTCTCTTATAACAAGTCATTAAACTTCAAGTATAAAGCCCACCCACAGTACAGATAGAGTCATGGAAAAACAAGTTGTTTTTCTCACTCAAACATTATTTATTTGTTTTCCAGGCTTTTTGTGATGTCACGGTTTTCCGGGTTGGCACGCTCAATCCAGTTAAACCTCAGTTGACATCAATTTACCTCCCAGACAACACCGTAAAACCTGAAAGAAGAAAGCTGCCATCATGTGAGCTGCGTCACACTTTTCTCACACATTAAAAGAGCCTAGGGGCCCGTGTTCTTAGAAACAGAAACGCAAGGGTTTACAGTCAAGAAACTCAATTATTTATACCCTATTCTTCCCTAGAGGTGTAAACAATTGTACAAAATGTTTAAAGCAGCTCAAGCCATATTGCGATAACACACAAGCTGACAGCAGCCCCCCTTAACACGTGACCAGATGCTTGACAGGCCCAAAAGGTGCATTTTCTAAGAAGAGGAAGTAGTTTCCTGCAGCTTATTATGTCGAATGGCAGAGCCTAGGAATAAATCTAACTAATTGTCCATTAGCCAGAGTCTTATTCTTAAGGGGAGCAAGCAGGCAGACCAGAAAGGGTCCCATTGACCCACTAAAGGGGGCTTATCGCCAAGTACAGGAGTGAATAGAAGTGGCAATGAGGTGTGAACCAGCCTTATAGAGACTAATGAGAGACAGGCAAACAGGAGAGATGGATGAGGTTGGAGAAATGGGAAACTGAGGTTTTGGGTGTTTAGAAGTGAAATTTGGCTGGCTCCTGTTAAACTTGGCTGCCAAGTTTAAAACACTTTTATTTAATTTGGCAAGACAACGCCTCAGTGAAGCCTGATTTGGTCATCTCTTTGGATCAAAGTGAATCGTTTGAGCTGCGTTGTCATCTCTAATCCTGTCATGCTGAAGATCACACGAAAGTACTCTGAATCTTAACAGTCATCTGGTCAACATATTAGCCCGTGATTCCTGTGATCCATGAAGCTATTGTGAATTTTTGGAGTTTGGCTCTTTGATGCTGCTTCATTGAGTGTGTTTATGGGGAAGTAAGCAGTACACATCATGTTGGCTGTCACACGGTGATTGGCGAGCTCTCTTTTAAATATTTCCTTGGCTCCATGTCATTCACAGCTTTTGAAAACTGTTTCAATAAACTCTAATCTGTAATAAACAGTCATTTGTTTTTGGACAAGGTCATGTTCAAATACCTGTTGCTCGGAAAATTCAACACAGATCAAGCTCAAATTTGGTGTACTACGTCATTACGCTAATCTATGAATGGTTTTCCAGTTATGACTGGGTCACTCATAAATATGGCCACCATCAGCCAATCGGCTTTCAGCACGGCTGGTTAGCTTTAGGTTACAGTCACAAAAAACTTCAACATTATGTTTGTTTATAGATTGTTTATTCTATGTTCATATTCTGTGTAAATTAGTAAGAACTGACCACTTGGTGAGCTATTTGCAATGGGTGCTGGGACCCCTCTTGGTAAGTCCTACTTTCAGACCAGGCCCTATGCTGATACCAGTAGGTCAGACAGGGCATTACAATAAAGTCAGCTTGTGCACTGAGACCCGTCAACAGCAGGAAATCGAGTATACACTGGAAACCTATACGCATGTCAGTGTCCGCATTGTGTGAAAGCGTGTCTGCGGAAGTATACTTCCCCCCTTTGGACTATATTTATTCTTATTCCCATGTATAAACTTTACTTTACTGCATTTTTAGAGGTGAATCTTAAAAAGCTTTAAAAGTGCTAAAGAGGAAAGACAGTGTTTATTTTGAATGACAAGTGGTTGAGAATATTTTAACTATTCCTGCTAGAGGAGAACATTTGTTTCCCATCCCGTGCTGAAAATGCCTAAAATGGCCACGCTGATTTGCCAATAGCTGATTCAATGATTTTCGAAAGGTGCTTGGACCCCTTAGATCACTGCTTGTGGCTGTATTTTGTAGTGATATGTTATGAGGATTTCAGTCAACATGGTGCAGTTTAAATGCTGTTACATGAAATATGAATCAGAATACATAACTCTTTGATGATTTGCTTTATGTACTGTAAAGGGACAGAAGACAAAACCATTTGCAGTATCTCACCATTTAAAGGAACACCTGATGATTTAGGTTTAGGTGTCAAGTCAGCAGTTGCAAGTTGTTTTAGTGTTCTAGCCCAGGTTCTAAGATAAAGACCGTGTTAGACACTCATGGGAGAATTTAATTTGTTCCACAACACTTCACAGATCGATCAAGCCTATTGATCGCAACATGATCAGCCTAAAAGCAAAACCTTGTCTAAACTCACTTTCAGGTCTCGACTCTGTTGTAATGACTCCACTGAGGAATCAAAAAGCTTTCCAAGGTCAATCTAGTTCATTATATATGCGTACATTCATTTGTAATGTTATTCATTGCAGGCAAAAGGTCACGTTACGTTCACTTCAATTTGATTACATTTTATCTATGTACATTTTAACAATAATACATTGTCATAAAGCAGCTTTACAGAAATCGGGATGCAGATTTAGATCCCTAAAGATCAAGCCAGGGGTGACAAACTGCCTGAAACAACATGAGAAAGAAACCCCGAGAAGAATGTAGATTCAAACGGGAGCTTACCCTTATCACCCTAGAGGGACACCAGATAGTTGGGTTGCAAATTATTAGACTATACAAGTATAAAAGAGTAAAGACAAACAGTACTAAGTGTGATAAAAGGATGTTCAGTGAAAAGTATTCATCATTTCCACCTCTGTCTTCTGTGCTGTGAGTCACAAACCTAATGATCTAATGTCGTTGTCATATAACTAATACAAGACCATGAATCAGATTCTGCTTCATCACCCATTGTCACACTTCTGTATTTATGTGACTCACCAGTAGGAAATGACTGGCTTGTATTATATAAACCCTGGAGGCAACACTCAGTCCGCTGATTCAGTCAATCTGGACTTCAAAAACTCTTGCGATCAGGAGATATTCACAAGAGTATAATTTCTCCAAATGTGTGTAATAGGAAGGGAGCGGAGTATGTGAGGAATCTGAGAATGTGTGTTTACGTATGACTGTAATCATTTTTAGAGCAGATCCAAAGCCAAACGCTTTGGTCTTTGGTCAAACATTTGCAAGAGGAGAATCTTTTGGGATAAGTAAATTGCTATGTTGGTCCTGACAGTGTCTTGTGGATAGAAAGTGAATGAAGACATGGCCACCGTGAGAGTGTTAAGCCAGATGTTAAGCCAGACAAAACAAGTCATGCAGTGCGCTGGCCTATAGTAAATAATGTCAGACTAATTACACTCGACCAGCACATGGGGGAGAATGGGGGTAGGTAATACAATGCTCACACCAGGTGTGTGCGCATGGACGAATGACCAGGACCATGGGGGTGCCATGTCAACAATAATGAGAGTGTTCTGGGTGGCACAATGAAGCGATGGGGAATTTTCTAGAAGGAAACAAAAACATGAGCACAAGGAGGTCTTTACAAGCTGCTGTGGAGGGGGCTGTTAATGAGCATTATACCCCAGAACTGTTGAATTCTCGAATCGGAATGGTTAAATGGTGGGAACATCTTGTTGTTTTTTTTGTTTAGGGGTTTTTTTTTGGGGGGGGGGGATTTTGGATACAGTATTAATCCCCAAAATTCTTTCTCTGCATTTAACCAATCCAAGCAGTGAACACACACACAAGTCCGAAGTGAGCACACCTACCTGGAGCAGTGGGCAGCCACATGCTGCAGTGCCCGGGAAGCAGTTGGGGGTTAGGTGCTTTGTTTATTCACTCCCCTCCAGTCCAGGGAATCGGACCAGCGACCTTTCGGTCCCAAACCCGCTTCTCTAACCTTAAGGCCACAGCTGCCGCCAAAAAAGAGTAGTTGATGAGATGAGAGAAGTCAGAGGACAATGACCAGACTGGTTTAAACTGACAGGAAGGTTATGGTGATCCAAAAAGCTACTCTTTACAACAGTGGTGAGCAGAAAAGCATCTCAGAATGCAAAACACATCAGAGGGTGATATGCTACAACAGCAGAAGGTCACATCACAGTCCAGTCCTGTCAGCCATGGACAGGAGCATGAGGCTACAGACCACTTTCTCTGAAACAAACTTAAACTTTTTCCAATCACATGCTCAAAAAAAAAAAAACTTTGTGTTATCGGATGAGAAGCTATCTGACTAACGACTCTCTACTGTCACTGACCTACCTACGTATCCTAGGAACGTAATGATGGTGTCCTCACAACACACCCTGCAACCGATAGATTTCAGTAATGTGTGCAATATGTGCTATTGATGATATACAAGCTTATATGATAAAGAATGTATTCTGTAATATCTTTTTAAAAAACTTTCCTTCTCATTGTATAAGCCAAGATGGACGTCATTGACTTTTCACTGACAAACACCTGTCACCAAAAACCGTGTGACTATCGGCATTTCTTTTACCACACTTTTTTTAAATCGGTCTGTTGACTTTGCTTTGCCTCATAATACCTCCAGCTGGAGAACTACCTTTTCATTTTCAGTGTGAGGACATTCTCCGGATGCTAGTAGAGGCAGGAAAGCTCTCATCTGTGGCAAGAGAAAGAAGGGAAAAGCCACACGCTGTCAGCAGCACAAACAGGCAGGCCCATAACGCCTCTCCTGAACAATGCGGCCGCGGGGCTGCAATTTGCATGTCGATTTTCATACTTTGCTTTAGTGACTAACTGCTCACTTTCTCCTTCTGCTCCCAGAGCAACAAAGCGAATGGGCATCAGGGAGTTTCGCTGGGATCTTACTCTCACTTTCTTTTTATTTGATGCTAGAATGAGTTGGTGCAATGGGCCATACTGTTGGTGATTAGTCCCTTGGATAAGGATGAGAGTCTTCTAACTTCTGCTAGCCAAGTTCCATTTATAGCCAAGCTAATCACTTCTTTCTTACTGAATCTTGGTGCGGTTTTCCATTGTGTCACACTGGTAAGATGCTGACTGAGGGATTTTATTGAATTAAACTGTCCAGAACAGTGGATAGTGTTGGCGGCTCACAGCTCCTGGGTCCTTGCTTTGACCCTGAGCTCAGATTACTGGCTGTGTACAGTTTCACATGTTCTCCTCATAGGTTTCCTCCATGTTCTCCAGTTTCCTCCCACTTCCAAAAAACATAACTTTTCTGGTAAGGCTTTCCACCTAATTTTGGAGTGTGGCTTTGGGGATTTGGGCAGGCTGCTAATCTCTTGCAGGGCTAACACAGAGACTAACAACATTTGCATTCACATTCACAACTATGGACAATTTGGAGTAGCCAGTTGACCATTGGACTGAGAGGAAACCCGGATAACCCAGAGGAAACTCACACCGGCAAGGGAGAACATGCAAACTATACACAGAAAGGCCTCTGTCGGCCGGCAGGCTCAAACCCAGAAGTTTCCTGCTGTGAGGCAACAGTGCAGATGTATTTTTACCACAGCCTCTTGACATAAGGACAAAATATACAAAATCTTGTATCACTGGACTGTATTTATACAATCTGACACCTAATGTCTCTGTTATTGTACAAGTTCACTGCCATTGTCTTGCCAATGCTCTACAGCCTAACTATTCCACGTTAGGACATTTTTCCCACTGGACGGTAGTCAATTTCACTTTTCATCACGTGACTAGGACGGGACAGGGAAAAATGTCAACGAGGGCAAGCAGGATGGGAATTATAATAAATATAGGTCAGAGTTTATAAAAAATATGCACAACACAAAAATATACACAAAACACAACATGGGAACGGGATGGGACAGGAGTCATTATTGCGGGATGGGATGGGACAGGAGTATTTTTGTGAGAATGGGATGGACCAGAAGTAAAAAATCCACTCCTGTGTCGCACTTTATCCCATATTAGTACTTGAGCATATTTCGTTTTATACTTGCAATAAATCACATTCCACCTGCACACCTCACTGCACGGTGTAATTTTCCAACCAACCAATTTCCAACCATCTTGAATGTTGAATGTATATAGGATATATAGGAATAATAACAAGAAAAAGAACAAGAGAGCTTTTCTTTGTCTCATGATGTTCAGGAAATTTGGATGATCCAACTTCCAGTTGAACATGTAGAATATTCCATATATTTCACAGGAGTTAACATGGTCAGAGACTAAGAAGTAAATCGGGAATCTGGGTTGTTATGATGGACACCTTACCTATGTTTAAAATGTCTTTTACCTTTACTGAATATGCATATTGGATATGTAATGTAATTTCAATGGTATCATTCCACAGTTGTGGAATCACCAGTTCTTGACATGAGCTCAGACTTTTTAAAGCTGCTCCAGATTTCCAATGCAGGTGACAATTTGTGGGATTATAGTCATGCAAGCTCGGACAGGCTCAGCAATATCCTATCTTCCTAACAGCTATGGGTGTGGGCCACTGTCTCTGAGTTTGGCAGCAGGAAAATGATAGGGGGGGACTTTATACCATCGCCCCGGGTAGACGCTTTCAAAAGAGGGAGGGTTTGCAGAAATGAAAAGCTTGAAATACGTTCTTTGACACCGGCTTTATATCCTTCATCGGAAGCAGTCGACGAATTAAATTGTTGAGTGAACTTTGTCACGTGCAGGCAGATCAGACGAATTACTTTCTCATTGTGTAGGCGTGAAAATAAAAAACCCTGTAGCTTAGCTTTGAAGAAGAATCTGATAAACATTATCGGAGGGTGTGTTTCAAGTTTTGTGTCAACACGACCATTTTGCCCTAGTGTTTCAATGTTAAATATTTGTGAGGCGAGCATACCTCAGTGCACGTGCGTGTTATCCAGAAAGCTATTAATTCACCCCTCGTTGTAACCCTCAAGCAAAATGCGAACAGGAGAAAAGAAGAGTACTATGCATTGAATTTCCCTTCAAGAAAAGTTCATAAGAACGGTTCCTGAGTAATGATGCATGCTTTGTAGCAAAGCCCTGTATAGTTATAGACTACGAATCTGTTTCGACACTGAGCAACCTCAAGGTGCTGATGTTAACACATCCTAAACTGGCAAAATGACGAGCTGATTTAGATCAGACTGCTCTGGATAGAAAACGCCCTTTCAGCTTCACTCTGCTAATTACTCCCAGACTATTGTATGGCATTTCACAAACAACACGCTAACTGCTTCAAGACGCGGGCAGACATCACAAGCTAAGTTAGCGGCAGAACGTTTAAAAAAAAAAAAAAAAAAAAAAAAAACTTGATTTTTTTCCATGTCAGGTTCCCAGATCACCATCGTTATAAGAGTGTAACTTAATATAACAGCCTTTCCAGCTTTTTAGCAGCACCCTGGACCTAAACACTATATTAGTCAGGTGGTTTTAATGTTATGGCTGACTGGTGTATATACAACGGTTACATTTTTTCCACTCGAACAATTCTTGCCTTATGATATATTAGTAACGAACCAGGTCATGATGATTATCATTGTTTCTATAATAAGAAGTCTTTCACCGAGGCTCATATCATCAACGATCCACATAATCTAAGGCTAATAAACAGCAACGACAACAATTTAACAAAGTCGTATTGTTGATATGGCGAAGGTTTCTGTAAGGAGATGTTTACATGACGTTTATGGAAGGAGTATCCAGCATCAGCACTTTTTAACAGTGAGGAAGTTTTCTGCCATAGGAAAATCTTCAGTACAGGTCACGTTGTGATTTCTCACTAACATGCTGCCTTTTTTGTCGTATTAACGTCAAGAGAAATAAATAGGAGCTGCTGAGGGAACAGCTGCTTACGGGTGTCATAATGTAAGTAATAACAACAACTAACTTGTCTTGCAGACGTTCCACAACAATTAACGTAACTGGAAATTATTTTCATCTGCAAATTGCTATGATATTAGAGGAATAACACACTATGTGATGTGCTGTTTAGGGTAAGCAAGGCTTTATTGGCTCTCTGCTTCACCTTCTGCTTTGTATTTAGTGTTCTCCTACTACATGTTTACCTTTTATTCTCTTTTCTGTTCTACTAATCATGTGGAGTGTTGGAAGAGGATGAAACAACCATTAGACGTTTAGCGTTCTTAAAAAGAAGGGAGGGAAAACGTAGGCTTAGAAAACCTAGAAGATCCCAGAGATCCCAAAATTCTTGTTTGTAGAAAAAAGCCCAGACAGGCACGAGCGTTTTCTCTCAAAATGACTATCATTAGTGGTTTCCTAGATTAAATTCAGGGTATCATGTTGAGAAAGGCTGAGATTTATGTTGGCATTAGAAAGGAGAGACAATGAGAAATGATGAAGACAAACAGCTGGAGTTAAGTAATACCTTTTATCATTGGCACCAAAAGTGTGTACTAATGATTTTATATTCTATTCCTTTTTCCATCTTGGATAAGAAAAGAAATCAACATAACTAGAGTTACAGAGGTGGGTGAAGTACATATAATTCTTTTTCCTAGGTAAAAATGTAGTCTTTTATGTGAACCTATAGAAAAAATATAACGGTTGATTTTAGTTCCTGTTGGTAAATTAGCACACTGTGGGCTAACAAATCAATCTAACTATCTCTGAAACATTAGCTAGCAAGATAGTAATTCTGAAAATAAGGTCCAAATCTCTAAGACATTAGCTAGCATGAGATAACTCTCATGAGTCTAACCTCTGAGACGTTAACTAGCGTAAGATAACTCTGAAAATGATCTCGCTAAAGTGCTAAACTCTAAGACATTAGCTAGCATGATAGAACTCTGTAAATAATCTAGCTAAAGCCACATTCTCTCAAACATTAGCTAGCATGAGAAAACTGAAAATATGAATTAGCATGCTTGCTAATAGTTAGGTGTTTGCAATAGTTTAAATCTGGTCCACAACGTAACGATGAGCATTCATTCTAGTTTGTATTTTCAAAATTATTTATCATGCTAGCTAATATTTCAGAGATCAGGGCCAGTTTTATCATCTGCTGATAATCTCTTAGTGTATTTTCTGCAGCTTCTGCAAACTACACTTTGATTTCGGTTATTGTCAGTAAATTCGTACACCTTTTGCCAAAGACCCAAGGAATGTCCGCAAACAATACATCTAAACACACCTACAGCCTTAATGCTAGCTAGCATGAATGCTAATAGTCGGCTGCCATGATACAAATTAGTTAGGAAAAAAAAACCAACATAATATAGCCAACAAATTCTTGAACGAAAGTTGCTAGATCATTTACTTCTTTTGTAAGAATGTTTGAATGTTATATAAGCGTGTAAATAAAACAGCAATACATTTTTCACCTCACGACTTTCCAAAAACATCAGCAACGCTCTTTTCTGCTGTTATTTTTTCACCTAACATTTTTATGAATAAGATGACAGACATAACACACATATGAAAATCAAATGCAGTATATCACAATACGCACACTACACAAGCGGGGCCTGTTTTTTCCACTGTTTGTTCTTATCTTTCCGTTTTCCCTTTCATCTTTCTCGTAGTTTTTTTCAGTTACTCAACAGTGTGAGGTTTTACATTCATATTCCTTTCTCGTGCCAAATCTTTTTTTCTTTAAGTGTGCAGTTCCAAAACCAACCCTAAGAATATGGGCGAAGCTAATCAAAACCTGTATGTGTGTGAACATGAGTCCTAACCCACAGTTCCTTTCTCTGTCACATGAATGCTAACAGGCTACTAGCATTTTAGTGTTACTTTTAGCAATAGGAGCACTATATGGCTGTTTTTCTGCCTCAGTGTTCATCTATGTCTTATTCCGTTATTCTCTTCCTATTTTTTTTTTTTTTTTTTTGCTTTTCATGTCTCAGAGGTATATGAGGGTTATTTCTGGCTAATATACTACAGTGTGTGAATGCATGTCACTCAGATGCATTCCTCACATGTCTGAACAGGTCCAAAGAAAACATTATATTATACAGCGACTACATAACAGCGCCATGCCTAGGCTCGGTTTCAATACTGTATTCAACACGCCCTCGTCAGCTCGGCCTCATGGCTCGGAAATGCATCACCTGCGTCACCCAAGCGGCTGCTTTTACAGAGGCAGAGAGTGTGACGGGGGGCAGATTTTTATAAAAAATAATAGAAACACTTTATGCAAAGAGACATAGATAAATAGGTAGGTTGCAAAGTCTCATTCACACTCTCATTTGGGGCAATTTATCTTAGCCAGGCAACCTAATGGCATGTTTTTAGGAGGTGGAGGGGAATCCTGGTGGCAACACTTCCTGCTACACCACAGTGAGGCTCAAGAAAATATTCAATATTAAAGCAAATACAACAGTCATCCAGGGTCTCCGGGTTTCTGTCTGTATCAGGATGTGGATTTCCTCCAGATTTTCCAGTTTCTTCCAAAATCTTGCTGGTAATTGGGTAATCTAAAATAGCCCTAGATCTAAATACGTGGGTTTGGGATGCTTTGAAATGAACCAGAATCTGTTCCAAGGTGTATTCTTTCCTTGAAATCTGGACCAGGCTTGACCAGGAAGTAGGTATTGAAGATCATATTGAAGATAGTATTGAAGAGATACCAGTGATCCTGACCCCTTCTGCTCTCCGGACCTACCTGATCCATCTGAATGTCCTTCTTCTGGTTGGAGTTCTCATCACTTGTAAACCACTCGCTCCTGCTGAGGATGACCCCATATGAACAGCCTAGAAACTGTGAAGATGGCATTGGACTGCTGTCGATGCAAGCGGTTTCACTACAATGGCTCAGGCCTACAACTGGCATGATAACGTCAGGACTTTAATTTCCACAAACAGTTTTGCACTCAAGTCTCCATCAGTGAACAGATGATAACTTCAACAAAATAGAGTTTATGTTAAAGCTATAACAAATGTCTTGGCTACACCACACAGTGAGTTATTTGTAAACGCACTATCTGGTGTCACCCAGATAAGCATGCGTTCCCTTTTATGACTGGTTCGTCTTGAGGTTTCTCCCTCATGTTGTTTCAGGGAGTTTTTCCTAGCCACCATCACCAAGAGCTTGCTCATCAGGGATACATTTATAAATTCATATGTTTAACACGCATAGCCAGAATTTATATATTTCCGTGAAGCTGCTTTGCGACAATGTCCATTGTTAAACGTGCTCTGCATGTAAATTGGATTGAACTGAATAAGTATTTCTAGTATTTTCTTTATTCTGCTTCTTTATCACCTACCTTAGAAAGAAAGAAATCTCATCAGGATGCCTCCTGAACCCTGCAGTCATTTATTAAACTGCCTGAGATCATCACATAATGACCTCCTATTTTGGACGAAGGGGAAATGGTGAGCGCAAGTGGGTGAAGGTTTGTAAAAAGTATCGAGGTGTATATATACTTACAGTACTTTTCTACCAGTACAGTATGGCCTGGTAACAAACAGAACCCAGATCACAGTTTACAAACCCAGTTTCCAGTCACTCACTGGAGATGACTAATGATGGGCAAGGGTAGTAAAATACTACTTGAAATTCAAAAAAGCTATTTTCAAAATGAAACGAGGCATATCTCATTTGACATTAAAATGTGCGTGGTGCTGACCTCACTCCCATTTTGAACCACTGCGTACCAGACACAGCAAGTCTGTTTCAATGCCAGCGCACACACCCAAACTAATAATTGATCTTTAGGGGAAACAGAAATAAAGAAATATTTGATGTAATGGTGGCGCAATCACCCAAACACTGAAGTCTGCCAAAATATAGGGGAAATACAGGGAATGATGGTATAATACTTCTGAAGGTTTGGTGTTTGTTAATGGGTCTTCCAGTAACCACTGGGCGGTTGGAGAAAACAAACACTCCCACTTTCTGCCACTGTTTTAATTAGATGTAGAAAATTTCAATACTATCCACAAATATATTTCCAATGTCAAAAACCAGGAAATATCTAGGAAGCGAATTCTCTTGTCACTATAGCGCGTCAATCCTGTTCAACCTGAAGAATATAACACAGCCGCCAAACCCGAATACCAGATTCGAATCTTTATTTTTTTTAAAGGTACCTCCTTTGTGTTCAAAACATTGCATGTCTCATAAGTCATCAGGATGACAAGAGACTTTAAATCAGAAAGTGATTGAATTACTTCTCCTTCTCCCACCTCCCCCTCAATCCTCCTTGACCTATCTTATCTTCTGGTGCCAATGAACCAGTGTCCATGTATTAGCATTAGGTAATGCAGGACAGCTCTTCTGGAGATGGGTGGCTGTTTGAAGGAGGGCTCCTGGAGTGCTCACTTACCAAATTAAGTCCGCATCAAAGAAAAAACAACAGGACAGTGTGAAACAACCCAGACGAGCAGAAAAACAGGCTACATGTATGATAAAGGAGACGTAAATGTGAAATAGTGTATGTGACCAAGTTACATTGTAGTGTGCCTGTTCAGACTCACTTTCCATTGCAATTGTTATTGATGCTTTCGGCAGTATTGCTGCCAAATTCTCTAATCTGATTGGTCAGAAGTTGTTGATTATTTATATAGTAACAGTATATTTGCAGGGACAAGTATGGTGGACGTCCAATAAAAGCATTAAGAACTAAGAAAAATATGTAGCTGATGGAGCACTCTGTAAGAAGATGTTGAGTCGGCGTCTCCAGTATCGGTGTCGCTTTGAAACTGTCAGGAAGTCTTCAAAATAGAAGTCGTTCTGCTTCGTGGTTTCTTGGAAACTTGATTAGCTGTAAATTTTGAGAGAGGGAAAAGAGAAGAACGTTTATAGCTGTTACGACATAAGTGGAAACAGGGGCTGACTTGTTTAGCCAATCTTCTACAACAATAAATGTACAACTATAAAAGGACAAAAGTTGACCGTGTTATTCAAATGGCTGTGGTACTGTATAAGAGGGAATAAAAACACTTCAGGATGTGTTGTTATAGAGAAAATAATCCACTTTTGGCTGGAGGTGGCGTCATACCATCCCATTGTTGATTATTTTCCTTTAATTGCATGTCCCCAAGTGTTGCATGCTATACTTAACCTTCTTTGACTTGCAACATATATTGCACAGCTTCACTATCTGCTTCTTGACAAGCGCTCCTGAGTACTATCACTTACTCGAACTGTCTTTAGTTGTGACTCTCCACCTTTCTGTGTGGGCGTATGTGTTTTTTTTGGCGCACTCTGTTCTTCCTACAGCAGTCGTTTGCTGAAACTTTCCCAGATAACAAATGTGGATTGGATTGGATGGATAAGATGGATAGAAGCGTCTGTCCAGTCGAATAAATGTCTATGTAGATCTGCAAGCGCATGTCATGTATTTCCATGATATTTAAAAGCACTAAAGACTCAGCTGATGAAGCGTCTGCTATAAGTTAGGTTTCACTTGAAATTCACGCTGAATTTCCTGGACTTGTCATATAAATGCTTTTCCACTTCGAAAACTCCGAAATAGATTGTTACAGTGACTCAACCTCCCTCCATCCGTTTTTAAACTCCTACCCTGTTTGTGTGATCTGGCAGTGGTATTAATGCTGAGCTAGCTCTGGCACGGCAAATATCCTGTCCTGTTAGTGAGCCTGACCAACAAGACTTGCACTGTGCTCTGTCTTCTTGTGCCCAACTACCAACAACCACAGTCATGTCTCAAAATGGGATTCCGGGCCGTCTCCAAAACCAAACCGTCTGTTTTCTGAGAGCTCTGGTGGAACTGGGGTTCATTATGAAGGAAGCGGATGGTGGAAAGTTTCCCTGTTTTTCCAAATAAATCTTATTTAACCCGAGAAAACTCACATTCCTGCGTCTGTGGTATTTTTCTGTCTGTGATCCTGACCAAGACGGATTTAAGAACGGACGAAAGTGGCGGTGGTTGAACACGATGCCTTTGTTTTGAATTAACGTGTATCTTTAAAGAGCCCAAGTTATTCTTTTCTCTATTCCTAACACATCGTAGCAAAGCTTCACTCTTCTTTTATACTAATTGTCTTTGTCCATTTTGATTAAAAAAGCATGATTTGTAGATGATAATCTATAACTGACAGAAATCAGGGGTTGTGCTGGAGATGTGTTTACACTGGGCTGTCAATTTATTTACTACATTTGCATAGCTAATAAACAGTTTATAACATTCTAGTAATGAATAAATTGGCAATTCAGCATGTATTAGGCATTTCTCAGAGAGGGATGTGAAACAGATGGTCAGCTCTAGTAGAAGGAATTTAACTCGTCTCAGTCCACCACAGCACTTATTTATGTTTGTGTTTTAGATTTTCTGTAGCTTAAAACCACTAAAAGTAAATTTATACATAGCATTAAGAATAAATACAATCCAAAGCAGTGATCTGAGGGGTCCAAGAACGTTTTGCAAAAAATAGCATCCCTATTGCTAGTGTCAAGTTCTTGCCAAGTTACACAGAACACCAAAGAGATCACAGATGAACATATTGTTCTCGTTTTATGACAGTGGCTCAACACTTTAAAATGAAATCTGATTGGCTGACAGTGGTAGGTTTTTTTTTTTAAATAACCCATTGATTAGAAAAGCACTTACAGATTAGCACAATGATGTAATACAGCAAATTTCAGACCATTTCACGTGCAGCATCAAATCGAATGTAACTCTGCCCCCTCGGATGACAACACCCCAACCTCAGAAATTTGTCTTGAACATGCCTTTCAACGTTTGTGTGAATCCGTGCAGTCAATCACGAGTTGCCGCTGTTTGAATAACTTAAGCTCCACCCACATAAGGATTTAATGGTAAGTGGACATGTTTTTGGAAAGTTCGGACACCATTTTTGTGAAAACATGCAAAAATCCTAGGACTAGTTTACAAAAGTAAGGTTCAAATGTTATGAGAATGATCCTAAATTTTAGTAAGCATGGCTAAACCGTCCAAAATGCACCTTTTCATGGCCAGTGACCGAGGAGGAAAACATTTCACTGTTCACGATATTTTTGTATTTTTTAATTTTGAAGAAATGCGCGGCACGTCTTTTCCTCCATTTGTGTGAGAGTCCATAGGATGCCTATTGGTGTCTATCTATCTATCTATCTATCTATACAGACTAAGAAGAACTCAAAGAGCAGAAATCTTTTCCATGATGTAAATCTCAGAGTCAGAGCACAGACTTCTTGTGGCAACCGGCAACCCATTTTTATTCTTATTCCAGAATCTTCTAGAAAGAAACATATATATTAAAAAAAAAAATTCAAAGTACTGGCTCTGTTCCTGGATGACAAGGAAACCTTCATTCCTGGGTCTGCTTTTAAAAACAAGTTGCCAGAGCCATTTACCACTTCAAAGAGCAAGATATGCTCCCATTTAAACACACACACACACACACACACACACAAAATCAAAAAAAAAAATTTATAATAAGCCAGCCTGTTTTCCCTTTTTAGGTCTCTCCTTACTTTACTTCAGAGGTGCATGGGGTTTTTATTAGTGACTTTCTGGCAAACGCTGAACTGCAGAAAGTCTCTCCAAGTGCTGTTCCTCCTCACATCAGGCAGACGGCCATATTTCTGCTCTAATGCTGCTGGTGCCATCTGAAACAAATCAGCTAGGCCGCTGTTGCATATTAGGCTGCAGGGACATGATAGCATATAGACAGGAAGGCATACATACACACACACACAGAGACAGGAAGCAATGCCTGATGCCTGCATTTCCCATGACCCACCTGTAATGTGATTAACTAGGAAGACATCTGTGTTAAGCTCATCGTCAGTTAAAGAAAGAACAGCTCGTGGGATATGAGAGTTACCAAACACTAACACAAACGTGATTTTTTTTTCTCTTGTCTCTTGTGTACAAATCCACACATATCCAAAAGCGCACTCGAAATGCTGCTCCCCACCCTGGGTATTGCGTAGCGTCAGCTGCAATAAGCTCCAGATGGATGCTGGATTTACTCCAGGCAATACTGTGGATGTGGGGAAGAAAGACACACACACACACACACACACACACACATTAAACACAGACATAAGGGCATAAGCGTGGGTCCAGAAGACACAAACGAGAGCAGGATACATAGCTGAATGTATAAGTCTAGCCTAAGGGAGAAGAATTCTTAAAGAATCAGTATCCTGTTGCAAAGGAAAACATTAATATTTGACATGAATGAGTGTGTGTGTGACGGTAGAAGGAAAGAGCACCCAAGACATTAAGCCTCCTATTCTGTGGCTTGCGGACGCCTCCTCTGATTTCCACTCCTGAGCTGAAAGCGCAGCTCAGTCTTAATCCTGATGATTTTGTCAGCTAGGCAGGAACAGGTACGCAAAACATCCGCCCTGCGCCACGACTCTCAAAGCCATATTGTGTAATGGGCAGTAAGCTCCTGGACGGCGGTCAACTTTTAGTGGAATACCGCCCCCAGAAATGCTAATGCCGGAAAGAACGAGCTCCGAGAAGGTTTAGACTTAAAAACGAAATATTTCTGCAAAATTATTATGGTAAGGGAACCTGTATTACTCTAGAAGAAATAAAGCACTAAGTGGTATGCTGTTAAAGGAAATTAATCAATGATAAGGTGGTGTGATTAGGCCCAACATGAAGCAGAGTTACTTTTACCTATTGTTTTCATTTTGTTTTATTACATTTTTATCAATTTACAGTTACGTTCTGAAATGTTCCAAAACACTTGCTTACGCTATAGCAAATACAAACAGGTGTACAAATAAACAAAAAAACCTGCAGCTTGTCACGTTACTAAGAAATTCGAATATTAAGAAAGTCCATCCTGATGGCACTGACACTCGGGACTCCTTCCAAAAAATGATGAATTAACATCAGCAGAAAATGTAAAGTAATCTAAATAAGAGGATGTTTGTTACAGAGATACCAGAAAGAGATACGTCTATCCTGAATACTGTCCTGTATCAGAAATCTTAAACACCTTTTCCTCTGACTGTTACTAAGCTCTGAAACTGGTGACTCCTTCCGAAATCTTCACTACATTAATGTTTACACGTGCTTCGGTCGTACGGAGCGTCCGCCACGAGTCCCTGTGTAAGTAAGTGATAACATAGAACAAGCCGGAATTACTGACCAATGAAATTAATCAAGAACTTCTGGCCAAAGAGAATCAAGCGTTCAACAGCATTATGGTATAAATATTTTATTAGTTATTTCTTGGAGAATTTTTGAGGTTGTATTATGCAGGCACTCTCGGGTCGTTATCTCAGGAGAATGTAGAGATGACAGGTTAGAGGGATGAAAATAAGTATACACCTTTACTTCACGTACAAATATAGAACACAGACTATAATCTAAGGTAACATTTGTAATCAGGTCTGTGAGTGTTGCCATTTTTACTCTGGATGTGTCCGGTGAAGCAGACATAAATGGGGCGAGCAATGTGTGTGGTTAGTGGTGACGCTTACTTTGGGTAAAAGTAAGAGGTAGAAATAGCTTCTGTGGTGTGGTGTGAAGCAAGGAAGAGTGGCGCGATGTTTTTGTCTCTTTAATAGCACCTCATTTTCTTTAACCAGCTTGCTTGTTTTGATGTGTGTGGTGATGACTTTTCAAAAATAGCGGGTCAATAATGCCGAGTAGGAGGAACAAAGTGAGGGAGAAGCAAATAAACTCTTTCCACTTGATTTTTATTGGTTATTCATATCCTTTCACCAATAAAGTCTGTAACACTTTTAAGAGATCTTTTCTACTTTTAGCATGCATGTTCCTTGGTCTTGCAGTCAGAGTAATGTGTCTTCCTTAGTCATGTGTAATGTCTGAAATGATTTGTTTCTAGTTCAAAATTTGTGGATAGTACTTCAACTGATTCACATTTGGGGTTTTCGACACTCATATCCAATAGTAAAGTGTATAACCTGCTGTTTCCCATGGGAAAGTAGTGACTTCCCAGAATCGACCCTGTGTGCTGTTCCTGCAAAAACAATTAGCTGAATGACCGGTGGGGTGTTCGTCTCTCTGCCAGAAGTGTGTACTACTAAGGGACTTAACAGACTACAGACCTAGCTATTGCACAACACACACACTGAAAATCAACAGAGGACATGACTAGAATATAAAAGTATTGGCTTAGAAAAGTCGGCTCTGCTTATGCAACCATTTCTTGAATGCCGTAATGTTTGTGTGGCTGTCTAACAGATTCATTTTAGACCTAGAGATGGTCATGGTTTCTTAGCACGTTTTTCATTTTAGTTTGCTGTTGTGAGAAGATGCAAGTTGCCCAAAACCACTCATTTAACTTCAGCAACCGCTGTATCCGTGGTGGTCACAGTGGATCTACAGCCTATCCTGGGAACATTGGGTGAAAGGCATGGCTGGTAGGTGGAGTCACCGATCCACCTCCCAGCATGTTTTTGGGAGGACGGAAAAAACTGGAAAGATCTAGCTGGATCAAGCATCCAGGACCGTGGAGCTGTGAAGATGGTGGGCTAACACTACCCAATGTATCACTATGCCCTCGCAAAATCAGATTTTTTCGAAAACAGGAAGCATGAACAACCAAAGCAGTACAACCCTGTCCTGTTTCGGCACTTCAAGTGTCAAACAAGTAAGACATACAAAGAAATATGGCTTCATCTCCACATACACTCTTTGCACATTCAGCTGTGATACCTTATCCAGAGACAGGTTTCTGCAAGTCAGACTGCACTAGGGCTGATAGGGCTTTCCTGGAAATTCTTCATGGACCAGTGTGTGAACCAAAAAAGCACCTACAAAGAACTTATAAACTGGAATCCAGATCTCCAAACAGGACTCTTGCGCAAGTCCGTCTTCATTTGTAAGACTGCAAGCAGGCATTTGATCAAGTCTGCGAACAGGATTTCTGCAGTAAAGGTGTCTCCAGATGATGTTCTATACAGCATCCGTACTTCGGTGACACGACTTCTTTAATATTGTTACCACTAACAAGAAGGTGTATAGGGTATATTTCGCAATAGGAAGGAAATTATCTGTCTTGGGTGGAATGGTGGAGCAGGGGGGTTGAATTGCCACACCACGGCTATAGGGTTCAATCCAGAGCTTGGGATACCACCTACGTGGAGGTTCAAATGTTCTTCCTGGATCTTCATAGGTGCCCTATGAGTACTCTGGCTTCCCCCGAAACCCAAAGATAGGTGGACTGTCAACACTAAAATGCGCGTAGGTGAGCGGTTGAATGAGTGTACATGCTGTCCTGGGATACTGCCATCCCATCCAGGGTGTACTCCTACCTCACACTCCGTGTTCCCAGATAAAGCCATGAACTATGATTATCAGTTAGAGAGGTCACATTGGACTTATTTCAGAATTACAAATTTTGTCATATCAACAGTCAAACTACAGTCATAAATACTACAAAAATGCCATCCACAGATAAGCATCATACTGATACTAGGTCCAGCGCTACTTTATATTCATTGTCTGCCTGCTCACAAGTTCACCGAATTCATTGTTGTGCCCTGAGATTTCTTCAGCCTTCTGCGCTCTGACCCATGCTCCATAGCGACAACAAGCGTGCGCAAACATCCCGTTATGCTAGAGCCTTTTATACACAATATCCATCAATGTGTAAACATAATGCACCCTCTGTCAGAATCAATGACGTAACAAGACAGATGGGCCCAAGGAGAAGGCATTGCCATTCATTGTCTGATTTTAGAAACTCAATGAGGTGAAGAAAATAGATCAAATTTGATAAGCTCAACAGAGCAGCATCAGGAAGACTCATGGCTAAAGAAAACTATTTTAACTGATCTAAGTTTTAGTTTACAGATTACAAGCTGACAACTGAGCAGTCCTGGCAGAAAAGTGCATTATTTCTTTACGCTTTAAATAATGTTTATTACGGGAAAAAAAACAACCCTTGCTTAGATTATCGTTAATATATTACATAAAAAAATATATAGTCATTACTTCTGTTCACTGGTCCAGAATGGTTGGTTTTACAAAACAGAAACTAGAAATGTACTTCCTCTTTTCTAGTTAGTACTTCTAGTTAGTATGGGAAATGACCAGAACAGGACCGGTCAGTGGTGCCACCTGCTGGCAGCTTCTCCATTAATACTTATGACATTACAATACTGCCAATGTAATGTGGAAATTAATATTCAACTTATACGTTTATTGACTTAAGTCATAAGTCACATCCTGTCTGGGAAAACCCTACATCACCTCATGAACGTTTTTAGCTGCTGTAAAACATAATTCACCTCAAACCACCATCTAGCACTTATGATACCTGTATCAGAAGAAAGAAGAGAATTATGGAGATGAGGATACAATTGAGAATGGTGATGAGGATAGTCATGTGTATGAAGTAAAGTTAGAGATAGGGATGAGGATTAGGATGGAGTAAGGATAGGGATGATCATAGGGAACAGGATGGGAATGATTATAAAGATGAGGAAGCCAATGAGGATGGAGATGAAGATGGGTTAAGAAGGGAATGTAGATGAGTTTGGGGATTAGAATGGAGATTAGGTTGGGGGATGAGCGTGGATGGAGTTGTGGAGACTTTGGCCAAAATCTGAAGGGTGTCCTTTAGCTTAAGTGGCACTTTCAGAGATTCAGACTCCTTTGGGGAATCGTGGAGGAGATCATTGTGGAGGCTTCAGTAACTCTAAGAAGGTCTTGTGGTCTGGACCAAGATCTACAGGTAAGCGTGATTTTTTGTCCTTTCCGGTTCTCAGTATGGGATATCTGCTCACTAACAACACACATGTCTCCAGATGGCCCTGCTCAGCAGCCTGTCACACGCGCACACACACACACACACAAAAATAACAAGATCATACAATTTAGTTTAACTGCGTGTACATTAGCATAGCTTTTAGTTTTAGATGTTCTGCTTGTCTGTAAGTAAACCTCTGTTTACATACAAGTATAATTAATCCCCACCACAGACATCCATGATGTTTTACCTTATGCAGTGGTGTTGATCCAGCATCATCAGCTAAGCCGGGATCAGCTCTGTGTTTCAGCAGCAGTTTGACTATGCTGGTGTGGCCGCAGTAGGCGGCTCTGTGCAGAGCGGTGGCGCCACCGTGTGTCTGAGAATCGGGACAGGCGCCATGCTCCAGGAGAAGCTCACACACCAGCTGGTGAGCTGCTCGACTGGCATAATGCTGCATCACAAATGAACAAATTACAGTAGTGTGTTAATGTTAGAGTTACTAAACTGAGTCGTAAAAGCCAGTCTGAAAATCAACATGCAAATCGAAAAATACACATTTCCAAATAGGTAATGTGGAAAAAAAGATTTTGGCCAAAAATAACGTTTTAGATGTACTGAATAATAAGCTGGGAGATAAAAAGGGGCTTATTGCTGACCAGAGCGGTGTATCCAGCCGGGTCCTTCATATTCGGATCTGTTCCTTTTTTCAGAAATGACCGCACCCTCTCCAAATCGCCGTCCAGAGCTGCTGACCATATGCCTGTCAAAAAGTGTGCATATCATTGTGTGATAACATCGCAGATCAGAAAGTAACCTAAAAGGCATAAGAGGCTTGAAATGTCACCTCTTTCAAAGTCCATCTCATCTAGAGTTTGATGGACGCTTGGGGTTGAGCGGTGAGCACTGCAGGAGCACTGATTCCCATGGGAGGCCATGCTGAACTCTATTACTGTTAAAACACAGGCTTAGTTAAGGCAGATAAGGTATGGGATAAGTGATGAGTGTGTGCCGATAAGACTCACAGAGGAAGCAGAGGCTTTCAGTTATGAGATGTACATAATATGAAAAAAATGTGTCATTGTCAGTCAGTTGTCTGAGATGAGAAAAGGGGGCGTGGCCACAGGAGTGGCAGCTGACACACTTACAGTAATCTTTACCAAGTCTGGTAGTAGTGTGGATATTCTATAGAGGCAGCTATGAAGCAAATACAGTATTTATCATTATGTAGTCATTAATGGTACATCAACAAACAAATAAGATACTATACAAATGAAACTTTTCCCTCTAAAATATGAAGAAGTGCCCCTCTTTTGTCTAAACCTCGAGACACCACTTATAAGCCAGGATAGAAAGTTTTGTATCAAAACTTCATAGTGTAAGCTACAAAATGGTTAAATTACCTGCCACTAAAGCGAATTCATATGAAATGTTTTAGTCATCATGTTGTTTTTATTTGGTTTTTACCTATCGATAACTAACTACTTGACTCGCACGTGCAGCCAGCAGTCGTTAGCATAGCTCACAATTCACTCCAACTATTACTATAACTTTGCGCCTAATTAGCAACCTAGAACATTTCTAAGACTGAAATTTAACCGAATTTATTCTTAGCTCTGCCGGTCAGAAGCTCATATAAAAAAAAAAACCCAGCTAAAATTGACAGTTACTGGAGAAAATATCTATTGACCGGCGTAAGTAAACAAACCAAGGTTTAATCCCGATTGTCTCGCTACGTCCTACGTCAGTGCACTACATAGGGAGTGATGTAATCAGTTGCGTGTCCTTTGTAGTGCACTACCTAGTGATAAAAAGGCGATTAGAATCCAGCCTCGGTAAGAGTGAAAAGCATGGCTGTTTCATATAACGCGTATAAAGCAAAATAAAAGTTTCCAAAATAAAAGCTTTACCAATGATAAAGCACTCATCACAATAAATAATAATAATAATAAAAAAATAGCAATCCCTAAACAAGAAATCTGATATTAATTGTATTTGATAAAGTAATACAATTTTAATTGTGTATTTGTGCTTTTATTTCAGTCTTTTTTTCCCTCTTAGTAACACATTATTCATTCTAAACAGCAACTCAATTTCCTGATATTGACAAATATTGCAAATAATCTTCATGCTGTTATTGAACAGAGTTAAATTTTTATATGATCTTCTGGCAACATTGACAGATTCAGGAAAAGGTTAATTTTACAATTATTTAATTACAATTATTGTAATTAAATTTACAATATGTGTATACTTTATGTTTTATGACAGATTATGTTTTCATGCACACTGGGAAAATTCCCATATGTCATTCTTCCTGGCATATTTTATAATAAATTTAAACAGACAACTATTTTATTGGTAAGCCACTGCTGTTATAGAACATTAATCAACACCTTTGGACCAATCAAAATTGAGAATGCAACAGCGATGTGATATAAATACTTTTGTAGGCTATCACATTTTATGGTGACTTTATTAAGACTTAATTAAGGTTAATAAACATAATTCTGTCTTATTGAACAGATGGGGTGAAGAGTAGGTGGAAAGTGAATGTGTGTTTATTTTAAAATAAAGTTGCAGCACTTTTAGGGGTCATGCCCCCTTTTGGCGCGTGTTGGCATGGCACAATGCAGACCTGTTCGTGAACAAAATTCATACAAGTGTCAGGCTGGCTTTATCCGGACAGGGCTGTTGTGGGTGCATGCTTTCTTAACCTATCTTTAATATAATATGAAAATGTAAGAGATAATGGAGTTGGAATGGAGGTAATGAAGACGGGCCGAGCGAGTTAACGACAAAACCACTTCAGAACCAAAATCACAACCCCACATTGCGCCTCCAGTGGAGAAGAGGAAGAGCTACAGTGCTTCCAGCGGATGGTTTTGGGGGGCGCGTTAAATCAAAGCTAATGCAAAAGCACGCGCGTGCATGCGTGTGTGCCTGCGAATGTGTACGTGCGTGCTCGTGTGCGCGTGCGCGTGCTGGCGTCTTCCCAGCGCGCGACTCTGGACTTTCCGTTTTTTTTAGGTGGGCACACACCAGTTAAGTGAAGCAAAAAAAAAAAAAAAAAAAAGAAGCAAAAAAAAAAAAATATGTATATATATATATATATATATATATAAAATAAAAAAAGATAAATAAATAATTAGTCTTTCAGTCTCTCTGAACAGGGAAAAGAAAACGAACAAAAAGCCTTTTTTTCTTTTAGTTTTTCTTTCCTGTCCTCAGAATTTTAGCTCAGAGTAAAAGGTGAGTACCTCAGGGGACCTGTTTAAACTAGCGTAAATAACTAGACTAATTAATAAATAAATAAATGCATAAATATGTGATAAATTATCAGGAAAAATAACTGTCATGTGGTGTTCAATCGAAAGAAAGAAAACCCTCCGGAAAGTTTATTTACTGTGCTACTTAATGTATTTACCACACCTGCTCATATGCTATGGTGAAGATGATTCCCTGTGTGCTTAGTAACCTATATGCTGTATGTATGTAGGGCAGTTGGCTTTAGACATTACTAGAATATTTTTATCCTGTTGCTTTTGTAGTCGTAGTGTAAATAAAAACAAGTTTATATAAGTTTTTTTTTATTAATTGTGGAATGAATTTGACAAGCTTGGAAAAAGCATTTGGGCTTGGACGTTTGAGCTCAACGATTTCATACATCTTAAAATCCAATAGATGGCAGTAAGGTTCAATAGTATCAAAACATAGCCAATGTAGGAATATGATGATTCCATTGAAAAAATATCCAGACAAATAAAGTGGTTGTGGTTGCAAATTTACATATTATAGAAGAGTCGACTGTTGTAATTGGCAGAGGTCTGCTCTCTCCGAATGCCCTTCTTGTTCCTCACTTGAAATGGAGCTCAGAACAAGTTCTCTTCTTCAGCTTATACGCCGCCAGCAAGTCACTCATTCACTTTAAGTGACCACTTTACTCTGGTCAAGGTGCAGTTCTTTTATGAATTATGTAGAATATTTAATGTGTCTAATAATGTGTATGGTGTCCTGGCTGTGTATGGAGATCTGTGCCAGGCAACAAGCTCTGCAGTGCAGGAGCATGATGAAGAACCCAATGAAGGTGTGTGAAGGTGTGCTGCTGTTCTCGGTTCTTCTAACCCAGTCTCTGCAGGGCCACACCGGTTCAGCTAGCCCAGAGGAGGGTGAGAAACTTTTACACATAAAGTGAGGAACCCCTTTTTCCATGAACCCCTTTATACATCAAATACACGTAGTACGATCGAGTGCGCTGTGGTTTTGTTGTTTCTCACTAAAGCTATCCGAAATCAAACAGTTTTAGTAAATGAAAGCTTCAAAATCTAAATGAATCATTTAAACTTTGCTTTGGAAGGTTATCTAAACCTTGTAAGAGTAAGAGGAGACCTGTCATACATAGGCAATATACATTTGAAATATAGGGGTGATTTTTTTTTCTCCAATTTAATACCTCATGAGTCAGATAGTTTGAGTTTTTTAAAGACATATACCTGCTTGTTCAAAAAAATACTAATATAAGTAATACAGAGGGCCAAAACCTTTTTTCAGCAGGCCATAAATTGGCAAAAAAGAAACTGTGGACCTTCTATTTTAGAAATGAAAGACATTCTATACTAGACAACAGCCTCTGATAATTTCACACATAAATAGATCAATAGTAACGACCTATGGAACTCTGTCATACTCGATTTTACAGGGCCACACCCCCTCTATTAAAGCCTCTATAGCTTAAAAACTAATGCAGATTTCAAAACTGAAATTTTACACACTATTTCTTGGGTATAGCGACATTCTTTACCTGAGATCCTGCTGCTACAGAGCACCAGATCTTTCTCCCTGTCCCTCTTCTGTCCGTCTGCTTTGCTTGCACTCACCATTTGCATTAGCATTCTTGTGAATCTGCTTTAGGTTTTACTTCCTTGTTTCCTGCAGCTTTCCATTCAGCAATCTCCCCATTTTTTTAGCAACAATGCCAAAATGGGCTCAGCCTGAAATGATCGAAAAGCGTTATGCTGTTCGCTGTGAATTGTCTTTTGTTTCAATTCTTTATTTCCCTCTCCTTGCCATTTTTTAGCAATGGCTCCAAAGTGGGCTCAGCCTGATAGGATGGAGAAGAAGCTCCACACGGTTCTAGTCAGCAGAACCGTTCGATTCCGCTGCCTAGCCGTCGGTAACCCGACGCCCACGCTCAAGTGGCTAAAGAACGGCAAGGAGTTTAAGCAAGACCAGCGAAAAGGAGGCTTCAAGGTGAGAACAGAGTGCACAGTGTAGTGAAAGAGTGCTTTCATTTTTTATCATCTACATCTATCATTTCATGTTATCATTATCAATCATGTGGCAGTGGCACAATTCATAAAATCATGCAGATACAGGTCAGGAGCTTCTCTTAAAGTCCACATCAAACATCAGAATGGGGAAAACTGTGCAGTGGCTTTGACTGTGGGCTGGTTGGGAGTGCCAGATGGGTTGGTTTGAGTATTTCAGAAAGTGCTGATCTTCTGGGATTTTCACATACAACAGTCTATGGAGTTTACACAGAAGTGTTCAGAAGATAACATCTAGCGAGTAGCAGTTCTGTGGAAAGTAATATCTCATTAATGGGAAGTCAGTGGTTTGAGTTGACAGGAAGGCTACGGTAACTCAAATAAACCACTCTTTACAACTGTGGTGAGCAGAAAAGCATGCCAGAAGGCACAACACGGCGAAACCGGGATTCGAAGACTTTAAACAGCAGCACCAACAGAGAAAATGTTGGATATTAGACAACAGATTTGTAGAAGAATTATACAAAAAATTATATTAAATGTGTGTAAAATTATAGTAATTGTGTATATTTTACACAATTTGCATTATTATTCTCTTTATGCCTAAACAGTTGAAATGCTTAATTTCCCATCAAATAAATGTATTAAGATTTTTGAAATATAAACTTCACGCAGGCCTGTTTCGCCTGTTATTACATAAAGCATATGCTGGAAGGATGTTAGTGTCACGCTTAGAGAACAGACGGTCAGAGATACTGTTGAGCAGTGTATTATCTATAGCAAACAAATCCAAATCAGCAAGCACAGTTCAGGGTCAATAAACAGGTACAAAGTCAAGCGATCAGCTAAAATGACAAAGTAGGCAGGACTAAAGGCAAAAAACAGAAAACAGAACTAATTACGGAACCGTAATACAATGGCAAAGGCAATGTCAGACAAGGTGTACTGAGCGGTTGTTTCACAAAAGGTAAATGTGAAGTGCAGTCCTTATATACAGAGTGTGATGGGCTGAAATGTGGGAAATGGAGTCCGTGGCAGACTCGGATACGGATGTAACCTTTAGGCAGATGATGTTTGTGTGTGCTCTTTATCTTTTCCCCTAATAAGAATTAAGGAAATACAACACATTTTTGCCATGGATTTGAAATGGCTAATAAAATAATCATGTTCTATCTGTAATAATATCTGAAACAAGACTTTTAAACATTTCTTCCCATAGCATAGTTTAGATTAATGCCACTATTTGGCTTACATCTGATGTTGTACTGAT
Organism: Notoglanidium macrostoma; assembly: GCA_030068235.1. NCBI lineage: Eukaryota > Metazoa > Chordata > Actinopteri > Siluriformes > Auchenoglanididae > Notoglanidium > Notoglanidium macrostoma. The sequence continues at coordinate 21,782,732 of JAQQZR010000039.1, read as the reverse complement.
TGAATTAGGTTCTATTGCCAAATTCCTCATGTCGTTAATGTTGTTAATCCCTGATCATGTGTAACATTCTGTCCTTTGCATACTGCTGATTTCTCGTGATGTTAAAATGGCCTTCCTGAACACTTTAAATAAACCTTCATGTAAAATCCCTTTCATTTAAGTTAATGCTTGTCACCGTGAGTAAGGTCTATGAACATTTTATATCCAACCTCATGCACAGAGATTAAAGTTACAGATAATACGCTGGGAACACAAATAAGAGATGAATGGCTTTCTGTTCACGGAGGTGCGAGAGAGCTTGTGGGCGATCATAATGGACTCGCTGGTGCCTTCAGACAAAGGCAACTACACCTGTGTGGTGGAAAATAAGCACGGCAGCATCAACCACACCTTTCAGCTGGACGTTGTTGGTAGGTTTACCTGTTTTCTTCACCTTTGATATCCCTGCTTATTCCTTTCTTTCACATGCTTGTTAAAATATTAATTAATTACATTGCGCTTTGAAAATGTTTGTAATAATGCCGTTGTTGTACTGAACTTGTTTAATCTTTTTAAGTAATGGCTGCAGCTTTTACCTTACCAGATCAATTTTGACTATTTAGAGAAGGTTCAAAGAAAAGGTCAAACTTGTGGACAGTACATCAAGTGGATTTAATCAAATGCAGATTTGTGTTTGCCAAGTGTGGTCATTTTTAAATTAGGCCACTTCGGAGAATAACTTTACATGCTGTATACAGATGCACGCACGCATGTACACAAATTTTGTTCACACTTACAATTCAGTCTCTTTTATATAAGCACTTGTTCATGCAGCCGCCTCCTCCCGCACCCAGTTCTTACCACGGAGTTGCAGAATTTCTCAAGTTGCTCTAGAAGCATTTCGGCAGACTGTAATCTGATGTCATTAAACACCGTTATTGTTGTTCAAATTGTTTTTAAGCCACTCTGGTGTTCACCATTGTGTGTGTCTTGCAGAGCGTTCGCCACACAGGCCCATCCTCCAAGCCGGTCTACCTGCTAGTCGCACAGCAGTGGTGGGCAGCGATGTGGAGTTCGAGTGCAAAGTCTTTAGTGACCCACCAGCACACATCCAGTGGATCAAACACATCGAAGTCAACGGCAGAAAAGCGGGAGAAGATGGCCTGCCATACATCAGAGTTGTAAAGGTAATCATTAACCTACTATACACACAAGCAGTGACTTTTCTCTATTTCACTGAGGAGAGTAAAGTGGTCCATGAACATCACTATAGCTATTTATATTGTGTATCACTGCTAACTTCAACATGTAACTAACGATTTATATCACAGTAGATTTTTTTTCTTAAGAGTTGTCACTTTAAATGTAGTTGTAACTTTTAGTAAGCACTCAGGGTGTAACAATGCATTGTGACATGATGCAGCACAATGCAAAAAAAAATGTATCAGGGTAATTTGTGATTAATATAGTGGAAATCTATGGGGCGCCGTTTGTAAAAATAGTTTCCCGTTTTTAGGCGCCGTTTTGTTTTTCATCATTTAGCACAATTTTCATACATTTAGAGAAATATTCCTTGCAAAAAAACCAATATTCCGTTTCCTTACAGTATATTTCCGATGTAAAATGACTTGAAAATTACTCACATGAAAAAAAAAAAGTTTTTATATATGTAACTGTTTAATGCAAATATTATATCTAAATGTTAAATGTAAATGTAAACCTAAAAGATAAAGATAAATTATAAATATTAAATCTAAATGTTAAATGTTATATTTAAATATAAATGTAGACCTAAAATGTTTGGTTCATATGCTAATTGACCCCGCCCTCTAAGAATGCGCTTCACTGAGAATAAATGGGGCAGCAGGGTTGCCAGGTTGATACAGTATACTAGATTAGGAACAACGTAGCCGGTGCAAATAGCGAGTCCACAGGTGGTGGTGTTATCGGTTTGGCTATCAAGACATTCATTTGGCATTGAACCATTAATAAATCCTTACATTAGGATTTCATTGCTATGAAATCGCAGACATACAGAAGTAGAAACGTAGGTACACAGAGCATTAGGGGTAGCTAAGCTGCTGCCTACCTGACTAGCTAGTGCTATGGATGATACCTACATTTACATTTACCTTATGTACTTTTGTACATGTGTAGACAGAACAAAAGGAAGGAAAAACCCACCCACTCCTGTTATTTTTTTTTATTGGCTTCCATGACGTCCCAGTCCTAAAGCGAACTTCTATATCTGTCCTTCGCCACTATTTCTCAATGCTATTTTCCATTTCATGTTTCTACTTTTCCCTTCTGTCTCTTTCCTTTTATGTTGTATTGTCACTGTGTCTTGTTTTCATAAGTCCAGCTCTTTCTGAGTTCTTTCTCAGCTGGTTGGTGAATGGCCAAACCTCATCCTCCAAATGATTTCTGGTCCTCTTATGTGGATTTTCTTGGCAAGTGGAGCACTCTTGTGCTACCTGCCAAAGATTTAATCATCATACAGGGTTATCACTGTAAAGAATGGCTCAAAGCCATGAGAATGTCTGTTTTTTTATGATGATCAATCAATTATTTTCACCTTGTTTTTAATACCATTGCGTTCTCCTGCTTTATACTATGATGTTGTCTCTAGACGGTAGGCGTCAACACAACATACGGAGGTGCTACAGCTCAAGAACCACTCTCTCTCTCTCTCTCTCTCTCTCTCTCTCTCTCTCTCTCTCTCTCTTTCTTATTTCCGGGGCTCTCCTTCCTCATCCGATGATTCTTCTCTCTAGACGGCAGGCGTCAACACCACGGATAAGCAGATGGAGGTGCTGCAGTTCAAGAACGTGTCTTTAGAGGACGCTGGGGAGTACACGTGCTTGGCTGGCAACTCTATCGGCTATTCCCATCACTCTGCATGGTTGACCGTCCATGAAGGTATCTACGGTTTATTTGGTGCTTTTTTTTTTCAGTTTTTCTTTCTTGCACTGTATGACCAGTTCACATAAAACACATTTAATGCAATGTAGCAACCACCAAAATATAAGTGCAAAACAAACCAAATCATTTTACATGAACATGAACAAACTCATGTTCAAAACTAATCATCATATGTGTTATCAATGACGTGATCGTGATTAACCCCAAATAAAGGTCAGCTTTTTCTGTAGGATTTTCTTGAAATCTTGGTTTCATCCAGTAGCTCTTACCTTTCTTTGCACGGCGGGTTGCACACCTTCCCCCTTGTATCACTCACATGCACACACACACACACACACACACACACACACACACACACACACACACACACACACACACAGTTAAGTGGGTCCAACCGTGCTTACTTTACCTGAGATCCCGCTGCTTTCTCTCTCCTCTGTCTGTTTGAGTTGCAACCTTGCATTTGCATTCTTGTGATTTTTTTAATTATTTTCCTTCCTTATCTCCTGCTCCTTTCCCTCCCCTCTTATTTATTTTTTAGGAACAGTGCCAAAATGGGCTCAGCCTGAAAGGATGGAGAAGCTCTACACTGTTCCTGCTGGCAAGTCAGTCAGCTTCCTCTGCCCCGCCATCGGTACACCCACACCCACGCTCAAGTGGCTGAAAAACGGCAAGGAGCTTAAGAAAGAGCAGCGAAAAGGGGGCTTTAAGGTGAGAACAGAGTGCACATTGTACCGAATGAGTGCTTTCATTTGTCATCGTATATGTCATCATTTCAAAATATCCAAAAGTGTGTGAATATTTGGTTAATTTTAATGTTGATTTTCTGTTAAACATGTGCAGCTTCTGATGTTTTAGCAGCATATTGTTAGTCCTTGATCGCGTGTAACATTCTGTCCTTCGCATATCTCTGCTGCTGATTTCTAGTGATTGTAAAATGGCCTTCCTGAACACTCTAAATAAGCATTCATGTTAAATCCCTTTCATTTAAGTTAATGTTTGTGACAGTAAAATACGATCTGTGAAAGATTTTATGTCCAGCCCTTGTGCACTTTAAATTCAGAGATAATTCATGGTGAGCGCAAAGTAATAAGTGGATTTCTTTTCACGCAGGAGGAAAAGAGCTTGTGGGCGATCATGATAGACTCGGTGGTGCTCTCAGACAAAGGCAACTACACCTGTTTGGTAGAAAATATGTACGGCAGCATCAACCAAATCTTTCAGCTGGATGTTTTTGGTAGGTTTACCACAATTTGATATCCCTGCTTATTCCTTTTGTTGCATGATTAATGAACTACTCTCTGTGTTCTTCTGACATGTTTGTACTGCCTTTGTTGTACTGGATTTGTTTAATCTTGTTAAATCCTATATGTAGCTTTTAAAGCACCAAATCAATTTTGTCTGTTTACACATTACATTAAGTCAGGCTTTTCAGGAAAATGACCCCATGTGGACATTTTGAATTTTCAGTGACCCATGCATTTTTTTAATTCCTGATGTATAATTTAGGACTATTCTAACATTTAAACATTTTATTATGTTAATAACGTACAGTCCGGCACGGTGGTGTGCTGGTTAGCACTGTCGCCTCACAGCGCCTTGGGTCCGATCCCTGGGCCACCCAGGGTGCCTTTCTGCGCGGAGTTTGCATGTTCTCCCTGTGCATGCGTGGGTTTCCTCCGGGTGCTCCGGTTTCCTCCCACAGTCCAAAGACA
>JAQQZR010000039.1:21751094-21768694 GCA_030068235.1 Notoglanidium macrostoma | reverse complement strand
ACTACATAATTCAGTATATGTGTTGCTTCATAGTTTGAGGTATTCAGTATTGTTTTACAATGTAGAAAACAAAAAAACCTATGAAAGAGAAGGCGTGTACAAACTTTTGACTGGTAGTGTATGTACAAGTTCTGTATTTCATTTAGTTGAACTGATATACAGACATATTGTGAAATCTTTAACATTGACTTAACTTTGACAAACTTTGTTCCATGCTACTGTTGCCCAGTCTCAGTGTTCTGGTTACGCTTTGTAAGTATGGTAATCTGCCTCCCATATGTTTGTTAATTGTGTTTGTTGGCAGTCAGCTTCTAATTCTAACACGCCTATCTCAGAGTCAGACATTGCACGCCGATGAACAACGAACGACGACCATGTAGCTTACTGTCCTTCCATCAGCCAGACATTTTCACCACCTCACGTATATATTCAGTGCTTCACTGCTGATGATCTGACGTCGCTTTGGTCTGAATCCGTGAGATAAACACACTGCATTCATTTTAATATAATAGATGGAAAGAAAAAGAGCTGGGAAATAAACGTGGCATTAGGAAATGAAGGCCCCTTGAAATAAATAAATGTTGTAAACGTACCCTGAAATGAATAAAAGTAGTCATTTGAAAAAGTTTATTTTGACAATTTATTTATTTATTGGACTATATTGACTCATTCATATATTCATATATTTTTTGTTGCATCTCATTTTTTTATTTCAGGATTTCATCCATAGCTATATTTATTTATTTATTTATTTTTAAGGCATATTTATACAATTAGGTTGAAAGCAGAATTGTGTACAGAGTACGCGGGACCTAATTGGCTGGTATGCTCACATGAGCTGTTCCCAACTGGTTTTTTTTTTTTTGGTGTGTGGTTTGAAATATTTTCAAAAATGCTGCGTTTGGGTTAAAAAATATCAGAATAAGGGGTATGAGGCTTTAATGTACTCCAGACTCTCTCTCTCTCTCTCTATATATATATATATATATATATATATTGTGTGTGTGTGTGTGTGTGTGTGTGTGTGGTGAAGCAAGTAGGGATTAAAATTAAGTAATTAATTAAAAAATGACAAAAAAAATCATTTATTCACTACTTTAGTAGCGAGTGCTAAGAAAGATAAAAATAAAAACAAAAGCTGTTTCCTTGTTTATCAATTTTCGTTTCAAATTGAGAAAGGAACGAACGAAGCACAGACAAACCTTTTGTGCGTTGCCGTGTTTATTTTTAATAAATCGTGTTTTTGTGATACCTTTGATACCTGCTATAGGTGTTGCCTTTTTTGTTTCTGTTTTTTTAATACTTCCTTAAATGTATATCTGTATTTAAGTCTTCATCGTGGCTGCGATAACTTTCCTTATTAGCCGTTTCGTCTTTTTAAAACTATGCACCTTTTTTTTTTGTCATCAGATGTGTGAGATCTCTGGCTGTGACCTCCAGGAAGCCAATCTGCATGGCTCAGACATGAAGGGATGCGTCTTTGAAGAGATGTTAACTCCGCCGCTCACACAGCTCTTGAACACAGTAATCCTTACTATTACATAAATGCTCATCTGCTCAATTTCCTATACCGAACTTCTGTTTGTTTATATTTCTGTTGGACTGAATCCACAGTAGGTGTTGGTTTCCTAAGGTAATGCTCATGCTCTATTTAAAAGCCCTGTTTTTACAACAGGGAAAGTGGGTTGTCACTTGATAGTCATCAGCATGATAATCCTCTGATAATTATAAGAACAAATACACACGCACACAAAATAAACGCAAAGCTTTTGCTCTAGATTTATTGTCATTCTGTTTTGTTATTCATCTTACTGTCCAAGTTCTCTCTCAGCAACACCGGTCTGTAAGAGAAGACAAAAGAGAAACATCGGCTTCAGGTCGTTTGCTGATAAGCAAAAAGAAATCTATGAGCTGCGCACCAACAGATCTTTCAGCCGGTAGAGTTTGTTACGAGGCGAAACGTCTGCATAATCGCACAGGCAGCCGGAGGTCCTCGGCATTTCTTCAACAGTCTGAAAAGAAGGTCCCATACATATGTAAAAGGAATGACGTGTACAGGCTTGCTAGCTCAGCTCAGCAGAACGCTATCATTTAGTTTCTTTAGTGGACGTTACCTCCTGCAACGCTGCTCGCTTTCCTCCTGGATTGAGGCCATGAGACCAGTGCTGAGAGCTCACCTGCAGCACCACAACACACACGACCATCCACCAGAGTGCTCGCTTTACACACATCCTATATAGCAAAACACAGAAAGCTCATGACAGGCATGAAAATAGTCTTAAATGTTGAGCAGTAAATCCCAGTGAGATGATTCAGAAGCCTCAAGTATTAAAGCATGGAAACAATGAAACTGCACAGACCTATATTTTGTTATGTTACTGGAAGGAAACTGGAGAACCCGGAGGAAACCCACACGAGAACATGTGAAGCTGCACACAGACAGTAATCCGAGCTCAGGATCGAACCAGGGACCCTGGAAAGACGTTCTCGGAGATCTTCTAAGCCTTTCTCGCTTCTATATCGGTCTAAAGACTGTCTGTCTTTTCTCTTTCATTCCCTCACTGTTTCTTTCTCGTTCTCCGCGTGTCTGGTTTTGAAGCGCCTTCCGTTTTTCTCGCTTGTCGGTTCTCGGTCATTTTTTGATGCGCTCTTCTTTTTCTCTCTTTGCTCTCTAGCTTTCTGTCTTAATCTGTTTCTGTCTTTCTGCCTCTGTTTCAGAGCATTTACTCCAACTGGGCTACATTCAGGTACCAGTGCACGGCTCAGCCATTCCATTACACACAGCTACTTCCTCCCTGAAAATCTGTCTCATGCTCACTAAAAGCCAAACGCCAGGCTTAAAATATTTACAAAAGGCAAGATATTCCACAACTCACATGTACGTACCTTGATCAGCCCTGCTCACAGTGATGATCTCTACTATCCGATGCATTCGTTATCGGCAGCAGGCCTCTTATAGCACTCCAGCTTCTCCCTCTCTCTCACACACACACACACACACACACACACACACACACACACACACTTTACACACCTCAGTCCAACCCTGCACTGCAGGAGACCAGGGGCAGAATGAGGGGACACTCAGACGCTCTCCTGCGGAGCAGCTTTACCACTTATCATTAATCTGTTAAGTCGATAAACACCATATATGTATTAAAAGAAGAAGGATTTAGTAAGTTAAGTGCTCTCAAATGCTAAGCTAAAGATTAAAGTGTTGGCACACTGCTGTTCTGGGTAGCCGTTTAGATTAAAACAGTGGTTCTCCTGTTCCACCAACAGGGAGCAGGTTCCTGAACCAGGTTCCATTCTTTGATCCTTGGCGCCTGCTAGCAAACCAGTCCACGTTCGCACCAGTTTTGAGCAGATCCATTGTAATCAGGGATGCATCATCAACGCAGGGTGTTGCACGATGCGCAATGGAAGTAGACTGTAGTAGCAAGATGGCGGATTGCACTGATTACCTGCGAGCTTCTGTTCTGTTGTTGCGTTCTCTGTTACTGCCCTCTGCTTCCTGTCTAAACAAATAACACACCGAGGTCATCGTGGGTCCTTCTAGGAAAACAAGCTGTCTTTTGGTTCCAGCCGGGAACCAGATTTTTAGGTTCCGAACCAACTTATTGTTGGTCAAAATGCTTCAAAAAGTAGTGCACCGATCAGAACGGAACCTGTTCCCTGTTGGTCAAAAAGGGGGGTAAAAGTGTTTTTTTTTAAACTCGAGGAAATTTCAACCTACCTTGTTCAGTTATCTTTTATTATTGCGTTTTTAGGGATTAGCCTGTTTTACTGATCACATCACTCAAAAACTCATTAACGAGTAGGTCTAACAACGATGGAAAGCTGAATCTAATGTATGACATCAGAGTAAAAATAAAAACTCAATGCTAATTAATAGTCAGAAAATTGTTGTATTATTTAAATCATAAACCAACTATTTGAATTATAAATTGAATAATGATGTTTACTTTACATTATTTACAGTTTAAGCATTTTACAGATCCCAAAAGTCTGACAGACGCTTGTCTCTCCCCCCATTTTTTTTACATTTTATCAACTACTGTTTCCCCATCAATTCATCACCTGATTACACGTTTTGCCAAGCTGTGCTTTTAGTGTCTCAAGACTCACTTTAACAACAGATTATCCACAAATCATTTCCTGAATTGGTCAGCGTAGTAGCACTACATGCCCAGCTCTTCTGCAAATCTGAAATGTATGTACAATGTGAAACAAAATCAACCACGCAAAACAACTTGATTTGTTTATAACAGTCTGTTTATGGAAACACACGTCGGTAACAGTGAGGTGAGAGAAGACTCCTCTTCTCTTACATAAACACAGCCTGTTTACATACATAAATAAATAGCCTGTGCCCTTTCTTTAAGGGTCTGAAAATCAGAGAATCGCACTCAAAAGTGCAAAACTCTACTTCTGATTGCCTTCATTTAATGAGTACCTATGATTATATCTTAGAGGAATAAGAGCATATTGTATAGCATTAGCTTTAAAGGTCATGTCAGAAATTCATTCCGACTGGACAGGTCAAGTGTTTGACCACGCAGCAATAATCTGGGTTTATATTAATGATAAAGGTGACACAAAATGTTGTACTACAACAAATACTCTGTACACAAAAGTGCTAAGTAAAGAACAACAGCTTGTGTGTGTGTGTGTGTGTGTGTGTGTAATATACACACATTATATATATATATACACAAACACATATACACATCATACACACACATACACGCATAGGGAAGCACTGGATGAAGTAAAGCACCCTTTAAACCCTTATTTGGTGTCAAACTATTTACAAAAAAATTCATAACAAGGAATCGTAAAATGTCCGATGACAAATAATCACAATAATACTATGAACAGAATTCAAACCAGTGAGATCTTGCAACTGGTTGTATTACTACACAATTTTTTTTTAGGCACGACTGCATTTTGGTAAGCCTTCAACATCCCCATTTCTACCTATTCAAGCCTTCTCATGAGGATCTGAAAGAACTCCATAGGACTGACGAGAGCAGGAGTCAGCCTTGTGTGGGAGGTAGATCTGACATAAAAAACAAATCGGTCAACAAAAGAAAAATCCTGTTTGGGTTTGAACAGCGCACACAAGGAGCTAATAAACCTACCTTTACATTGCATATGTCATTTTATACCTAACCTTAAAATAGTCGGATATGCTGATCACCTATTATATACTGTATATGGGTAGCAATACGTTTGTCTTTTTTAAGCATGCATATACTTATATATATATGATATGGTACTGAAATGCTAAAGCAAAGCAGAAGTGCTTTAAATTTGGCTCATCCTTCAGATTTCAGAGCCAAACTAGTAATTCCAGTAATCACCAAAGCAGAAATCTCGTCATGTTTGTGTCGTCCTGGGAAAAAAAAAAAAAACGCCGTGACAAGAAGAAATGAAAGAAATCAAACTTGTCCATGTAAATAAAGGTTTTCCCAGGCCTCTGCACAGATCCTCTCCAGGGGCTACTGTTTATACCCCACACCTCAGACAGAGTTCTAAACTCAAATAACACATTTGGTTGCATTCACCTTTGTGACTTCTACCTCTGCTGACACAAAAAATTTAAATAAAACGTGTACATTCACTAAACTTCACTCACTTAGTATCGGTGTCCCCAGATATAATTGAAGCCTCAAGACTAAAGAGGATTTTCAGCAGAGCATTAGCTCTGATACAGGATTAAATCCGATATAAATATAAATAAACACGTACATAAACTAGGTTTGGTAAAACAAATATGTATGTGTACTGGTAATCCTACATGACACCTGTGCTAATAAACACCCTGCATGTGCACTAGTGCAAGAAAGTAAAGCTGTGGGAGGAGGACGTGGAATGCTGATATTGCATATGGGTCCGATGGGGGCGTTTAATATTCGTAAGGGAGCGGCTGTGATTGGTCATCTCACGCTCTGGGACATGTGCAGCGGAGTCAGCATCTCCTCGAAAATGGCTCCCTTCACGTTTGAGCCTCGCAGGTTGGCTTCTTGGAGGTCGCAGCCGGATAAATCGCAGTTCTGATATGGGGAAAGGAAAAAAAAAAAAGAAAAAAAGAAAAGGATGCACAGGTAGATAGTGCCATGACCCAGATTTGAATGTAATTTTAAGCAAGTATGGATAATAAAACCAATATTGGGGGTGAATACTTGCGCAATCACAACTTTTACATATTTGTCTGTAAATTAATTTTGTGATTTCTCCCCACAGTTCAACATTACAAGCACCGCTCACCTCTAGATCAGTGCCTGCCAGTGTTGCTCCTCGCAGGTTACAATTCTTCAGCTTGGCGTTCTTCAGCGTAGCTACGCGCAGGTTTATTCCCGTCATCTGACTGCCCTCCATATCCACCCCCTTCAGATTGGCACCTAAAACATACAGAATAAATTATGACCCTATACCATAGCACTGACTTCATGGGTATTTTCCCATAACAGCAGACCAGGTCAGGTTTTAGGCCTTATGTAATACCCATAGTGCAACATTTTTGTAGAAATATCAATATTGTATGTAGCATGCAGGCATGATCAGCCCGAGTCTTTACTGGGGTTTGATTTTTGCCTCCATAAACAGATTTGGAGGCAAGAGGAAGTGATTCAGTAGAACACTTTGATCCCAAAACACGTTTAACACATTGACAGGCCAGGACTCAGAACACACAAGTAAAGAATACAGTCACGCTCCTATTGAAAGAAAGGTTCATGCTGTAAACATGTATATACCCTCCAGGTTGGCTTTGAGTCCTGATGGGTCTTCGAAGTTACAGCCTCTCAGTGAGGCGCCCTCGGCATTAGAGCACAGCATCTTAACACCCTGCAGGTTTGCACCCTGAACAAAAAAAATAAATAGCTTGACTGTGCAATGCAAGACATTACACGGATTAAACAGGAACAATGAGAGTGTGGTATGTGTAACAACCCAAGTCCGCCATTGCTAGCGTTCAACTCATGTAGTAGAAAATAAACACTGACTCATGGCCTCAACAATAAAGTGGATACAGGGTACCCATCATGCACAGTGCCTTATACACAGGATACCCCTTTAAAAAAAGGGAAAAAAAAAATGAACTAATGAACAGGGTGCAGTCTAAGGATAAGCTGATGCGAGATACATACATCCAGGTTGGCCCCAGAGAGGTCGGCCCGCTCCAGGTTCGAGCAGCACAGGTTGGCGCAGGTGAGGTTGCAGCGGCTCAAGTTGGCCATCTTGAAATTGATGTAGCGCAGGTCCAGCCGAGACAGGTCTGCACCGCTGAAATTCAGCCCCTGGGTGGACATCAGGGATGCAGACGCAGCTTAGACAATGCTTTCTAAGGTGGTTACACACAACCTGGTGGAAATGCCTGTACCTGACAGCGCAGCTCTGACTTGGTCGGCGTGGCGAGCAGAAACCGGACGAACTCTTTCCGGGAGATGGGCGAGTGGTCCTCGGGCGGATGGGAGTTCTGTGAGGATGCAAACTCATAAATACACACTCGACGAGAGGAAACGACAAGGCTCTCGATCATCCAGATTATGTCTTTACCTTAATGGCGACTTCTATCTGCTCGGCGAGTTGCTCGATTCCGAAGAAACGAGCTTCTTCCAGTACGCCTTGGAGACACACCCACACACAAAGTTAACGAACAGTCAACACCATTTATACAACTACTCCTGTAGAACCGTTGCCCGTATTCATTTGCATTGGTTTTGTGTATTGTTTAAAAAAAGAAAAAAAAAAAATTCCTGGTATTTTAACCCCCAAGAAAAATAGGTTTAAGGCATGCTTAAATATTAGATTGTGGACAAAATCCCCTGACCGGTAACACACACCTACCTAGTAAGTTAATTCCTTCGTTGACGATCAGCTGGCCGTGTCGCAGGTAGTTCAGGATGGGCTCGAAGTACTCAGGACTGCGGTCGATGAGGTAAGCACCTCGCTCATCTCGCTTGTTACCCCACACATCTACAGCAGCGCAGAAGAGGCAATTGTATACGAGAAAACTCATATTTCAGAATTATATAAAAGAAACTTAATGAAGTGTGGATGAAAGCCTTACCCTTCCCTCTAAACATGTGAGCCAGCATGCTGTCAGGCTCCTTACTCACAAGTGTACTCCTAAAGTGAGCAAACAGGAATATTATTAGCAATGAAAATCAAGCACTATCTATTAGATATTACCCAGCTGAGGAACTGACACAGAAATACAATTCTTTTCATTTTGTTGCAAAATCTTATCATGGTGACATATCTAGGACATATCTGTGGCTTAATTAGTGAAAACTAATTCAGTCAGGTCCAAAATTATTAATTCTTTTTTTTTTTTAGCCTTGTGCTTTTTACCCTTTGAATCCCAAAATTAATCCCTATCTAACTGCATCTGTCTTTCCGGCTTATGTGAAATCTTATCCATGTTATACTACAATGCGGTTAGATTCTGAAATCGGATGTTTTTGATAAATTTTCTATCACAGTTTTAAAGGAACTCACATTTTGACACATTATTGTTTCTATAGTAACAGTTCATTCATAGGAACTTGCAGATATAAAGGTATAGAACAAAGAAAAAAAAAAAAAAAACAACCAACGATATGGTGAAGGTTTCCATGAGGAGATATTTATATAACATTTTGGAAAGAGTCGGCACTTCGTAACGATCAGAGCTAAAGCTGTGTATTCTGCCACAGAAAGGTCTACCGACACATGCTGCATCTTTCTGTCTTATTACTTTCAAGAGGACATTCCTCAAAAGGAAATCAAAAGTCCTTAAAATGGAGGACTTCTTTAATAAAAAAAACCAAAACTGAAGAGGAAGGCTGTTATTGGAAAATGATCAAATCAGGCTAATAACAGTGACTGTAGCTTGAATCTAGGCACATCGCACCACCCTGTTGTTCCTAGAACAGCACATCCTGTCGCAGGAACAATCTCTGTACCGTGTGGTTGTGAAAAGCCGTCCGCCGATATTCAAAGTCAGCCAATCGCTGTGAGAGCCTGAGCCATCATCAGCAGCCCTCCCCTCACTTTGAGGATCTGAAATGTACAAAAGCACAAACAAAACCATCTTGACATGAGGATGCTGGGGCCATAACTGGAACTTTGAGGGCGTTCAGTAGGCACGTTGTGGTTTCAGGTTATACAAAAGGAGGAAGATGATTAAAAAGGAAACAGGAAACATTAATCACGATGACTTACCAACGAAGGCATCTCCCTCGGACACATACAACACATCATCATCTCTGTAAAGCAAAAGAACAACAACAACAAACACTGTTCAGGTTTAGCTGACAAACTAAACTTTCAGAAAATAACATTTATTTATAAGCTTATAACACAGTCATGTCTGTAATGAAGTAGAGCAGACGGTAAGACGAGGACCATGTTTTTTTTGTTTTTTTTACGTATGAGCAGAACAGCAAAGTTTGGAAAGCCTTCTAACTGAGGTTCTAACCTAATTAGGGCGATGTCATCGATGAGGCCGCCTTTTCCGTTGTACAAATTCGTGGCCCTGATTCCCAGTTTATTGCTGGCAACGGATAAGAGATCAGACAGAGTCCCGTACACTGCTACAACCTGTGGAAATGAGAAATGTTCATGTCAATAAAAAAGAAGGGGATGCTTTTCTTCAGTCCAATCAGCACAGATAAATTAAAATCTCATGGGTTTCATCCAGAATGGTTCTTACTTTGAAGTTAGTATAGCAATGAATGTGATATTTAAGCAGTATTGTTATAACAATCTGGAAAAAAAAAAACCCACTAATGAGAAATAATCAACAATACTGTAGAGATCAACGAGGAGCGAACTGATGTTACTACCTCAAAGCTGCTTATTTCCCATTAAGGGAAATATTTATTAAAAGATCAAAATGTTGCAGATTAGTTCCTGTTATCACATATGTTACAATGGCTATAAACATTTGTTCTCTCTCAGGTTAAAACAAAAAGAAAACCCCCCAAACCCTTCCATCCTGAAGACTTTCCTGTGGCGGAAAACTTAAGCTTGTTACAAAGCACTAACACTGGAGACTCCTTCCAAAAATGTTAAACAAATATGGAGCATCTGCTCTCTGATAAAGCCTACAGAGGAATACTATTTAGTATGGAAGTGTGCATCAAAGAGCCCCCATACAGCATAAAGGGAATTTATTGCTATGGTAACGTGAATCTCGGGCAATATATTGACATCTCGCGAGATTTCACTAAACACGCTCATGTCAATAATTAGTTAGACAGCTAGCTAGCTAACAGGTATGAAACAGAAAGAAAAATGTTTTTATATGCCTGTGTAACTTGGTTTGTTTAATTCGGAAGACAGTGAAGACATTTTGAAAAGTCACGCGCATTTTTTTTTACGCTAACACGCTTCATCATCACATGATAGCCAGCTAGCCATTGAAGGTGCCATTACTGTAGCCAGCATTTAGCGTATTATTTTGCCAAATAAACGAACTGAAAAAAAGAACTATATCCACACCCATAATATAGACAAAAAAAAGCCGGTGTTTGAGTATTACACATAACCAGAAACAACCGTCCTAGCTCAAACTCAGCTAAGCTAACTCTAAGACACCGCTACAAATGAACTGAAACTCACAGCTAACTCACCTTGCCGTTTTTGGAGGACCCATTGACAAAAAGCGTAACCCTTCGCATTATTTGCGTGAAATATTTTATGATTTACACTGTTACGTTTACGACACACAGACGGTTTATTATCTACGAGTTCACTACTGCAAACTCATCCCTATTAATGTGAAGACAGAAAAAAACTCACTGCAACAACCTACATTGTATTCCGATTACGAAGCGACTGTCCAATCAGAGCGCTCGCATTGTTACCAAGGTAAACGTCGCACCAATCACAATGCACCATCACGCACCCGGAAGTGCTACGCCAACCAATCAGACACAATTGTGGTATAACTTCACTCATGAAGAATTTGCAAGGGAAATAGTTGATCCAGTCAGTGTGGGAGTGGTGGTTCAGCTGGTTGCCTCGCTGTTTCTCAATACTACAATGAAAATTTTATGGGAAATGAGAAGCGTGGGTGAAGACGTTCATAATACTATCTAGTTACAAAATATCGTTAATAAATAGGAAGTAATATGAAACAATAAGACTGACTAATGTGGCGTTAAGAAAACCAAGCCAAGTTAGTGAAACAGGTATCCTGTATGAAAACACGATAGACATACAAGAGCATTACTCAGTAACAACTGAAGATTTTCAGTCATAAGTAAGGAATGAAACCCTGAAATTGATTCCAATAACAGCACATTCCATAACAGTTCATTCCTCTTACACCACAGCAATTTGACATAGTTTTGAATTATTAATGAACAACATATTGGACTTTTTGTCCATTTATAGTTACATCTAATGTCATGGAAGATCTGCTGAATAATTTTGTTTCCGTTATCACTTGCATGTCCATCACCAGCCTCACTTTTTTTTGTTGTTGCTCTTTTGAAGTTATAATAAAAGAAAACCAAGATATTCAGGTTTCTAGCAAGATTCAACCTTCAAGATTGAGGAGTTTGCATGTTCCACAAAACATTTACAAAAATGTATTACTAATTATTTATCATCAATTTATTACTACTGTTAGATGATTATTGTATTAGAATGAGTGCATTAATATAAAACTTGCAACTGGACCTACTGCTGTTATGGAAAATGAATCAACACCTTCTGACCAATCAGATTTGAGAATCAGCTCTGTGGGATAGAATATAATAATGATGATATTTTATATCAGCTCTACATCATTTATATCAGCATGCGTATTTTATATCAGCTTTACATCAGCTCTGTGGTATAGAATATAATAATGATATAATTAACCAGTCAACTTAGTACTGTTAGACATCCAGCAAAACAGGGTAGTTCTCCACTAGATGGCAGATGGGAACATATTATTGAGCAGCACTCTCTTTCCATTCCTGCTCATTTTGCACAACCAATTCTATCCTCATGAAGGGCTTGATACAGACTTGATGAGTTAAATGAAGTGTTTTAGAGCAGGGAAGGCTTTAACACATACAGGGAAGAGGATATAAAGAACAATAACTGGTTGAGAGTTCAGTTCATTCTCACCATGAATTCTCAGTGAAACATCCCATTTTTGTTTTTCAGTGCCAAAGGAAGAAAAACGTTTTATCCTTGCTCAGTAAAACAAAGCGTTCGATCCATATAGGCTTTGTGCTTTGCCCATAAATCATTATGAAGTTTACAGCTAGGCTAGAGTTTTCACGAAAGTCTACTTGAATACAAAATTCTGGGGTAATGTTAAATAAATAAAGGTAAACTGCATCTGATTCATTCCTTGCAGCACAGGGTCTATGGGCCTAGTGATACAAATGTAATAAAATGCAGACCGCGAATTTATTCCTCTGATGAACAAAGCCACTGATTACACAATAATGTAATAGAGGATGAATGAATTCATTTCTGCATACATTATTAAATTAATATTTTCAAAGCATTATGTAAATCAAGAGACATCAAAGTGCTGCCATTTTTACACAATTCCACCCACGACTGCACTTCTGCTGTCAGGTGTAGTTCCCCATTACCTATGGCCATTTGGCCTAATAACATGGTCCAGATAAGCCACAACTAATAACCTAATTAAATGTCAAACAAGACTGTTTGCACTCATGCTGGCTTTTTCCCCCCCCCTTTTTGACAAACTGAAATAGACTTAATGAAAGACTTTAAACAGGCAACGAGTGATAATATCCTGTTTACAGCTGAGTGAGTCTTACATGGTGACCATAATCTTATCTTCTACCAAAAAAAATGTTGTTTTTCAAAATGTCAGTTCATGTCTGTAACCGCTCACATGGTCTGCAAACACAGGGAGCTGATAATCGCACGTCTTAGTGTACATTGTTGACAATTTGGCCACCAGATGTAGGGAAGTTTCCCATTGTACATGTCTGCATGTTTGGGTAACGAGGGCTGAGTATTATGTTCTTGAAGAATAAATTAGATAAGGTGATCCATTGACAAATGGTGCGCACTTTGTTTTTGATACGGAGTCAGGGAGGGAGAAAAGCTTCTGACTGTTCAGTTTGCAAGCTGTGTTTAGTGCTGAAACTCTCAAATGCTCTTAAAAGTCTTTTGTTAGACAGTGAAACCCAGCCTTGTTGATTAACTCTTATAGGGTGGATTTAAGACCACAGTAACTCAGCATGGAGTAAATTGGACTCATGAGTCATTTATCACTTTTTGTTCTGTTGGCATAAATGATCCAAGTTTAGAAGCGTGGAACAACATTTGATTTCTCATGAATTCAATATTCATGTAGAAATGACCTTAATAAAAAAAAATTCATCTTGGAACATCTGCTTCATAATGCTCCTCAAAATAGTTTATAGCAATTATCGGAGCAGATAAGGGTGTATACGTGAATTCCTGGCACAGCGACGGCCCTCCCTTCTCATAAACGCTCAGCCAAGCACTGAAATGGCCCTGGCTGATTCTAATGAATCTAATCCAATAAAACCAGGTCCTCTTCTAAAACAAACTTTTATATTAAATAAACACACACACCAAAATATGTCATACTATCTACCTGAGCATAACCACAGTATAAGCACATAAAACCATTAAAGGATATGAGAAACACTGGAACATATTTAAGGACCAATTGGAAGTCCTGTAAACAAAACCTTGTACCATAATGTCATAAATCTACACAAAACATCCACTTATCTGGAAATGGGAAGGAAAAATTTATATGGTTAGCAAATTAATTTACAAAAAAAAAAATTGTGATTGCATAAGTATTCACCCCTGTTGCTGTGAAACCCACAAATTTGTTCTGGTTGCAATCAGAAGTCAGATAATTAGTTAAATGGAGTTCATCAGTGTGTAATTAAAAGTGTCATATGACCTCCGTATAAATACACCTGTTTCTGCCTGAGAGATTGTTACAGAACATAGCAAAACAATCATCATCATGAAGAACTACTCAAACAAGTCCAGGACAAAAGTTCTGAAAAAATATCCTTCAGGCTTTAGTAATTAAAAAAAGTAAAGAATGTATCACAACCGTGACTCTGCCCTGAAGAGGCTGTCCACCAAAACTCAGCACACCGATGAAGAGGGCATTAGCCAGAGGAGCAACCAAGAGGCCAATGGTAACTATCATGGTGATGCTACCATCATCGTGCTTCACAGTGCCGATGGTGTTCACACAGTGAGAACAAATATAACAGATAAAAATCAAAGAATCCTGTAATTCTATTCTCTTATGAAAATATAATAAGAATGTTAAGGCTTAGAAGAATCCTGTTATGGTAATATTTGTATATATTGGTCAAATATTGGGTTGCTGAGAATCCATCATACTGTTACGCTGCTAGTTTTAAGTATATAGGCCTGTCTCACATGAAATAACTTTAACTGAACCCAAACTTACTTATCTACCGTCAATTTCAAAATCACTGGCACCTTTTATGTAAATGAGCAAAAAATGGCTATATGAACACATGCAGTGCGTTATATTTTATTTCAATGTTGAAACATTATCTTAAATATAAACATTGTGTCTTTTAGTAAAAAATAAAAAATTTCCAGCAAAACAACTATTGGCTTCCCAAAATGGATATTTGGTGAACACTCCCCTAAAGAGATTAACAGCCCTGAGCCTGTTCCTCAATGTCTAACAAGGTTAAAGACGCTCATAGAGGAATATTGGATTCTTCCACGGAGAATATTTCAAGCTAATATTGTTCAGTGTTTGCATGTGGACTTCCTACTTCATTTCAGATCAGAGGTGAAAATCAGGCCAATCCATTGCAGGGCGAACACAGAGAGACGACCAACCCGTGGACAATTCAGAGTAGGCACTTGACCTAATCTACCTGTCTTTACACGTTGGGAGGAAACCAGAGTGCCCAGAGGAAACCCACACAGGCACAGGGAGAATTTGCCTGTGTGGTGACAGTGCTAACCACTGCACCACCGTGTGACCCTCTTTTAACCATTTCTTTGTAGATTTGGATATATGGTTTGGGGTAATTATCATATTGGAAGATCCATCAATAGATTTTTTGGGCATTGAGCAAATTGTCCAATCAAAAACAAACAAACAAACAAACTAACTAAAAAGCAGAATTCCTGAATGACAGCTGTTGAAAAACTTTATGATGGTGTATTTGTTGGTCTGCTGGTTTTAATAAATGGTTATTTATAATTCTGGACTTGATTATATTATATAGTAGCTTTATATTACCAAAAAAAAGCATGTTCATATTGCCAGCCGAGGCATTTCACTGTATTTAAGGAGGGAATATTCTTTATGTCATGGAAAACTGGTATACAAATGATCCATGGACTAAAAAGCACAGAAGTTCAGTGAACATAACTCAAAGAAGTCTTCTCCTAGCAAGACTAAACATCCCATGATTTTACTCTCATGGCTTCCCGTGTTCAGCATGCCTTTTTTTACTTACTTGGCCTTCTAATTTCCTTATGTGCCATTAGCACCAATTCATTTTTTAATTACTTTATGTTTTTTCTTGGTGTGTTTAAACAGTTTTGATTCAGTTCTTCTTTGTAAATTCCTGATTTGCCTTTTGCTATTTAACCTTCCTTGTTCGGTGTGTTTTGTTTTGTTTTGTTTTTTTCTGGTGATTTTTGCCTCCCTTAGTCATTTAATTTCTGGAATCCCTGCAATGTTTTATTTGCACTTTTTATGACCTCTTCCTATTTCCTCTCTCTTGTCTCCCATATTGGAGACTTTGGGTTGGTAAGGACAATCTGTCCTGCTTCTAAGTGTTATGTTAGACTGCGTGTTGTGCAGAGGATCCTGAAGTAATCGGAAAGAAAAAATTAAGCAGTAGGGTTTTAGAGCATCTCAAGGGATACTGGCCTAGATTCTAGATTAAAAGGGACTGGAGTTGTTGATAAGTTAATTTATGAAGCGTCGTAAAAACCCTTCTGAATGATCCATTCATCCCAGCACCGAGAAGAGGGCTCTCTAAGAAGCCTTCAGCCAGAGGTACATGTGGATTTGGATTGGGCTCTTGATGCCTTGCTGCTCTGGATTCAGGTTGTATCTCACAAGACGGCATGGTTCTCAGCCTCTTCTGTGCCTGGGTAAACATCGGGCCTTTAATTTAGACCTACTCTGGCCAACACAAAATTGATACTCAAGTAGAGCGAGTTTAGAGAGCCTACTGAAAAAGTGTCAGCTGATATTAGAGTTGAATTGTCTCACCCAAGACTACACTTTTTAGCATTTCACAGTAGATGCTTCTCATATTTTTATATTATCATCAAACGAATGAAGATAAATGACAACCTGCATATGTAGTCACTAGACTTATATTTATGATTTAATTATCAATGCAGATTTCTTCATCATGGAATGTCATCATGCCATACCCCCTAAAATACCAAAACCAATAACTGTTACTCTGATAAAAGTTGACTTTGACAGCTGGTGTGAGAGATCTCTTTCTGACAACAGTCATGTCATAAAACTGAAATGTCTCCGCTTCTTTCAGTTTGAATCTGGCAGATGAGAAAAATTGTGAGCGAGAATCCATATTGCAGCAATAATCCTTCCTTGCTCCCTATAGCAAACCAAATCCACTTGGGAACATTTTGATATCAATTTCTGCATACACAAGAAGTCACACAGTTAGTCATACACACACACACGCACACACACACACACACACACACACACACACACACATATGGTGTTGCTTTATGTAACAAACATGACTCCTGCTATTTATACTAAACAAAACATAGCATTTATATCTATTTAGAACATATTGTCTAGTCATTCCAAATAATGAATTCAGATTTGGTTACATCCTTACATTTTCTACGCAAGACAATTGCTTATGCTACACTTTTATTTTGCTGCCAAATGAAAATTCAATTTAGAGGTCAATAAAGGGGCCAGCTCACCCTTCCCAGAAGCCAATTCGTTGTTTTTGTTCACATACGGGCCACTGCGTCTCTTCGTGAGCGCTCACCAAGCTGAGCCTCTGCAAGAAAACTTTCCTTAATAAAAATGGAAGACATTGTCATGGAAGAAGATTATGAGAGGTTGAGGATCAGCCTAGATGTAGAAGTGACCAGTTATCATGCATGAAATGCTTATGAAATGCTTATGGTTCTTCAATCCTACCACAAAACAACAACAGTGGACCAACAAATTCAGGCTCCTACAGTACCTCTAGCTGTGGACGACTATAAACCTCAGCGAGTCGTAAGATGGAAGTTTATCTACCTTTATTACACGGCTTTGTTGAATACTTGATCCCGATATGGTATTCTACAGTCTTTTATTTCTATATAACGCACTGTTGGTATTTGTTGTGTCAAATTATTGATTTCTTTATTAAGTAGCCATGTAACAAGCTACAGCTATCCAGTCATTAACACCTTCATGATGATCCTGCTGTCTGTTCAGGTCCATTACAACAGAATCCATCCATCCATCCATTATCTATAGCGCTTTATCCGTCTGGTTCGCGGGGAAGCTGGAGCCAATCCCAGCATCTCCGGGCGAGAGGCGGGGTACACCCTGGGCAGGTCGCCAGTCCACC
>JAQQZR010000039.1:21726049-21739875 GCA_030068235.1 Notoglanidium macrostoma | reverse complement strand
GAGAGAGAGAGAGAGAGAGAGAGAGAGAGAGAGAGAGAGAGAGAGAGAGAACTCAAATTCATCCCCTCAGGAGTGGAAACCACTAAAGGCAATCATAATGTAACATTTCCCAAGCTGGTTTGCGCAACATCAAATCTAAGTCATTACATTAACACCCTGATGATAATAACAATAATCATCTTCTATGAATTATTCATGAAGTTTCTCTGCTAAAATTTACACTCACCATCCACTTTAAGAGGAACATCTGTACACCTGCACCCTCATGCAATTATTTTGCCAGCCAATCATGTGGCAGCAGCACAATGCATGTCATGTGGTTCACAGATAATGTGGGTCAAGAGCTTCACTTAATGTTCACAGCAAATTTCAGAATGGGGGAAAATGTGATCTCAGTGGCTTTGTGTAAACCAGTGACTGGCTGGTTTAAGTATTTTAGAAAATGCTGATCTCCTGGGATTTAAAAAAAAAAAAAAAAAAAAAACACATCTCCTGGTCTCTTTCAACTCTTCAGCTGTACAGTTTTGTTGAGCCTGCGTCCACTGAAGCCTCAGAAAGCCTCAAGCATTGATGTGCTGTGCATTCTGAGATGCTTTTCTGCTCACCACGGCTGTAGAGTGGTTATTTGAGTTACCACAGCCTTCCTGTCAGCTCAAACCAGTCCAGCTTGTCTCCTGTGAGCTCTCTCATCAACAAGGCATTTCCATCTTAAGACACTCACAGGATGTTTTTTTCTTTTTCACGCCATTCAACTGTGTGAAAATCGCAGGAGATCATCAGTTTCTGAAATACTCAATCCAGCTCATTTGGCTCCATCAACCATGCCAGGGTCAAAAATCACTGAGATCACATTTCCCCCCATTTCATGTTTAATTAATGTAAGCATTTACTGAAGCTCTTGATCTGTATCTGCATGATTTTACACATTGTTCTGTTGCAACATAATTGGCTGATTGGATAATTGCATGTCTCAGTAGGTGTACAAGTGTTCCCAAAGAGCCCAGTAAATGTATATTTACCATTCCGGTCTATTCAGTATGCTCTTTAATTGGGAAGATGAATATCTTCAGCCTGACTAATGTGTATATCTCTAAAACAAGGCTTGACTCTAAGTCTAATGCTAACCATCCCGGTATGCCTGCACCTGCATTTGAAAAATTTTCTGATCTGTCTTCTCTGAGAGACTTAAATTCCTGGCATCACTGGTGCATTTCCCTAGAAACGTAAAAGGTCTATCAGGCAACAGATATCAAGATTAACGAGGACACTAGCTGTGTAGGAAAATCCACTAAAAAATCCATCAAACTCAAGAAGCTCATCCAAATGTGAGGACGATAAGCTTGAAATGCCGCGCTTTTCTCTCGTCACAATCCTTGACTAATAAAAACCTGTAACATTGGAGGGAAAAGGGGCCAATGATGTATGTCTGAATGTCGGGGAAAAGGTCCATGCCATTTATTACAGTATAACATGACTAAACCACAGCCAGAATCAATGGATTTTCTCGGAGGCCTGTCAGTTAAGCTGACTGAGGTGCCAACAATTACGTGTCATCTGAGGCAATCGATTTGGGGAGTATGAACAGACAATGGTTTCTACCAGTAAAACAGAATGCTTTTTAAAAAATGGTCACAGAAGCACTTTCACTTCTCAGAAATCCAGATCTTATGAATATGCAAAAGTAAAATACCCTTAATCGTAGATGCCCCACCCCTTTACTGTCATACACTGATGTCTAATGGACAGCATTTGCATATCGGGACATGATTAGCTGTTATGTTTTTAAGACGTTTGAATTGTACTACGGCACTTTTGAACTGTCGATTCTGACTGCTCAGAAGGTGTTGATAAATTTTCTATAACAGTAACTTTGATAAAGTTCCAGCTGCAATTTACACATAGTATGGTGGACGCAGGTTTTAAAAATGTGCTTAATTGTTTTCTGCTTTCCGTGAGCATTTTTGTTGGACATTCCAAATCTATAAATGGATAATAAGCATTCTTTAACATATATTGTAAAAAACTGTTATGGTATAAACTGAATAAAACAATATGGTGTGTATATATTATACACATAGATATTATACACAAAATATTATAACACATGGAAAATAATCAACTACAGGGTGGTAAAAGCAACTCCACTTTGTGTTGGACTGCATAACGCTACTCTGTCACTGATTATGTCCCCAAGTGTGTTATTCCTTACATAGAACTTGCCTCTCATATGTAATAATAATACTTATTGTGTGTGTGGGCATGTTTTTATATCTTTGGGGACCAAGTGTGACCAAACTATAAGACTATCTGACAATTTGAACGTTGTGGGGACAGAAGGGTTTTTTTTTTCTAACGAATTAATAATTTTTTTTATCGAAAAACATTGAATATCCAATTCGGTTATCGAGATTAAGGTTAGGATTACATTTAAGTGTAGCAAAGTATTAATTAGCTGCATTAATATACAAAATACAACAAAATAAGACAAGCGTGACTGTGTGTACGCATGACATGCACTGATTCTGTTTTTATTTTTTACTCTATACATTGGAAATGCAAACAGTTAAGCTCTGCTTTTCTGATAAATGCTGCATGTCATAAACACCCCGCAGTAAAATCTACATTTTTCTCTTATCTTTAGTCCATGCTTTATGGCAACTATATATAGTGGGTTTTTTTATTTATGGCAACAGCTATGAGAGGCATGGAATGATTGAAGATTGTTTAATGAGCTTATAAGCTATGACTGCTTTAGTTTATGCCCATCACTGAAAAGAGACAAGAGTCAGCGTCAATGCAAACCACAACATAGGAGGTAATGAACAGTACCACTGAGAGTTGAGGGATTAACATTACTGGTAATGTGTTGTGTTTGATTAGCTGAAGCCAAGCAAGCAGATCTGACATATACATAAGGTGATGCTAGAAAGCCTCTAATACATATTCACATTTAACAATAGATGAGACAACAATGTTAAACCGTCATGGTTTAGGGGTTTTTTTGGTCTTGTTCTCAGCCTCCGAGAAACAAAGCATAAGACACGTATGTCTCCCATAAATCTTTTTGAATGCCTGAAATGATGTGTTGGAGTAAATTTTGTGAAACTCACGCCTTTTCCCCCTTAGGACACTATAGACCCAATAAACAGACTACAGGCTTCCTTAAAAAAGATGAATTTTCATATCACAACAATGACTTTTTTTATTGTTACTGTACCCATCAGTGTCATCATTTCTGGCATTTAGCTCATGTGACAGTAACAACGTCTTGCAATACACATACACAGCATTCAGTCAATTACATTTGTAAACATACTCTTCACCTAGAGTCAGAGTTCGGCGTGATATGTTTTTCACACTTTCAAGAAACTTCTGTACTGTGACTAAAACTTTGCCTTTATTCAATATGTTGCTTCCTGTTTACAAAATAGTCGTCAAAAGGGACATTTTTTGCCAAAATCCATCATTCAACTTGACCACAGAGATGCCAAAACTGACCTGAAGCTACAGGAAACAATCTCGACATGGCCGTGTTGTCCAACCTGAGCAAGATGACAGTGTTGTTTTTATATTATTTAAGTTTGGATAATTATGCTTTCTGTTCAAGCAAGACAATATGACAACACTTCCACTGTGTACACATTCTACACAGGTTCCACGTTCTTCGGACACCCTTATTGGTTCCTTTTAGGATGCTACAATACTAGCTTTCGCCTTCACAAAAGGACACAAGTAGGATACCTTTAGAGAGACAGAACCATAAACCATCCAAGAAATCTTTAAAGATGTCTTCTTTATTTTTTTATAATAGTGGTGAAAATCACAATGTCACCTTATCAAATTGGTTATATTTAGGGGTTCAAGTCAACTCAGACCTAATGCGAAATTTCATGAACAGAAAGTTTTTCATAAAAAAAAAATCAACAAAATCTTTGTCTGGCTACAAAAAGTTTGAAAACCCCTGATCTAAACCCACCAAACTATGTTTTATAAGGTCCCTTATATTGTAGGGAGATTCAGTAGTACTGTCTATTCACAGAGCACAGTTTGCAGTCTGCTTTCCTCTGATAGTCATCATTAATCATGAAATACATCTAGATCTCAATTCATGCATCACTAAATGTAATTATACTCCGCGCTATAAATACGAAGACAAAACTTTGACTTGCCGAGTCAAAAGCTTTCTGAGTCATCATCAATCTAGATATTGTATATCTCTGTGGTTCAAATAAAGAGGAAGGATTTACTGCTTCATTTTTGTTGATCACCACCAATTACATTCACTCCGGCCAAATCTATATCTTGGGCCTAACCAAAAAGCGGGATTTTAGGCTGTTAGTCAACGCATGGATTCCCAGTCGGACGCTGAATGGAAATATTTTACTACATCTCGCCATTTCTAAAGCTGAGTTTCTTTTCTTCCATTGATTTGTTAGATTTTCTAACTCAGAGTGCTCACTTTTGTATTTTGAGACTACAGATAAAATGGCCATGAAAAAAATTCATTTTTGCAATCGTGCCATCAATCTATAAGTCACAGCTAACCACATCATACACCAGGGAGATTTTCAGACTTTCAGTTGAATGATAAAAGACCACTATTTTATCTTAAACAGAAATGTCACTAAAAGTCAAAAGACCCCCATACTCCTATGTTAAGTGTAATCCTTTGAAAACTCCTTCCTTATAGGTTCAGATTTAAGCCTTGGCAGCATCGTTGGTCTCTTGACAACTGGCCTTAGCGTCCTTATGAGAAAATAAAAATAACTAGATTTTAGGAGCTGCAGCATTTAAACATACACACAAAAGGATAAAAGAAGTAATTCTGAGATCTGAACAAAGGGCATATGTCCACACCTGGTAATATGTGATAAGCAACGCCAATTCAAACAGATCTATCAGCATGTAAGGTGTACAAAGAGAGCTGAGAAAGATTTTTTTTTTAAATCTATCTAGTTAAGTAAATAACTGTAATGAAGCCATATGTCCACTGTAACAATACCAACAAGGCTAATTGACTTGGTAAATTTTGCTTTATCTTTTTCTGTTCTCGTCAAAATGGCTGAGGGTTACTTCCTGAAGCATACATCAAATTTTGTTTTCAGTTTTATGTGGTGCAACATGGAATGATTTGCATGTGTGTGTGTGTGTGTGTGTGTGTTGGTTCGGCTGTTTATAACAAGCCGAGACGCTGCGTGAAATGATGCTCCTGTCAAACACTTTCTCTCTCACTTTCTTCCACAAGGACGTGTGAAGGCATCAAGTGTGAATCAAAGCCTGAGCTGCATCGTTGTCACCCTCAAACTTCTCATTCTCACTTTAATGCCTGGTTTTGTTATATGTGGAGGGAATAATGCATTCTAGGTGCAGGAAACAAACAAACAAAAAAAAAACACTCTGATTAACTGGAACCTATAATGAGAAAGCCATCTGTGCAGATATGTGTGTGTGTATGAGTCATATTTTTCCAGCAATAGATTACTACAACAAAGTATGAATTTGTGCTCATGTGTAAGCTATGCTTTTGACAAATTTGTAAATCAAGGGTGGATGTGGATTTTTTTTTTATGCAGTCCTTCAAGGATGCATTTCCATATTACCAAGATAGATGATGCAAAATAATAGAAGAAAAATAATAAAACCATCTATATTTTAGGCAAATTGAGAAAAAAACACATCAGGAACTTATATATATGTTTTATATTTGGGTTTTAAAACTTCGGGTTTTATTAGTGGACAAATTAAGCTTGAGATGTGTGCACTGACTTTTGCTCATTAGTAAGGATAATCAAGCAATTCTTTTTATTTTCATTCTAATTGTTATGTAGAACTTCACATTTTTTTCAGACATAAAATGAGGTGGAACATTTGCGCGCGACCAAATCCCATTTCTGCCATCTGTCAGATTTCTGCAGGAATTCCAGAACACATGCACACAGCAAACCCACAAAACTATCCTTACTATCCTTGCAAAAACACCATCAGTTTCTGTGCACTAAGGAATATCTTTTTATAAAAACAAAATCTGTCCCTATCTGTCAGAAATGCACGCGCTCCCGTGCACCGCTTCACCGACATAAAAAAAACTATCATCATTCTGTTGCATGTCTGTATACCAAATATATATAAATATATATATATAAAAGATTCATCCCCATTTTCTTACCATTTACCTCTCGGACAGGTAGTCAGTCCTCTCCTCTGTGTGCTAGGATAGGGGTGCGTTTCGCAGTAGCGCGCGCTCGAAACGGAAACCGCTTTATCAAGAGATTCGAGAGCGAATCGTTTAGGTTTGAACGACTCTTTTTGAGAGAGTCATTCCGGCGAATCGGTTCTCAAGCACTAACGAATCGACGTTGGCTCCTTTGTTCTGTTTTCATTTTTATTTACTCGTATTATACGTGCTATTTGAACTGAAGGTGTTCAAATTACAGCCTGAACAATACCTCTAACTCATATAGGCTGGTTAAATTGAAACTGATTTAGGCTATTAGAAAGAATTGAATCAATAAGATGAGTCGTTAATGGCTATTATTGCAAGCTGATGTCGGAGGAAGCCTAAACTGTGCAGCTGTTTTGTTGGGGGGGGGGTTTAATTGGAAATTATCTGTCTTACTCTGAACAATCTGTCTCACAGTTGCATCTTTGCAAGTCATACTGGTTGTGCATACTGTCCTGATGGCTCATTTGTCATATTACCCTAATAAATATTATTTAATAGGCTTCATGAGTAAGGGATGAAACTTAACTTAAATAAGTCTTTGGTGATGTGAGGCATTACCATCTTGAAGTTGATAATTTATCAATAACCACATGTCTAAAAGTGTTTTATGGGTCTTATCATATTTTTTTTTATCTTTATTTTTGTTATATTAAATATTCTTAAATGTCCACAACACATTACTTCCTGCTATCACTTATGTTTCAGCTGTCTCAGCCTCACTTTTTTTCTCATTTGGACATTGTTACCAAGAAAGTGGAAAGCACAAAACCGTCTGTCCTGAAGACTCTTCAGTGGCAGAAAACAGAAAACCGTAGACTCGTCCCATAAATGTTAAATAAAGGTCAACTTCACCATATAAACAAATGTTTTGCTTTGTTAAATAACAACCCTTTTTAATCAATTTATTATTAGCATAAGATTTTGTATCACATCTGCCATTCAAGACCCTGTGAATGAGCTGAGAAATGCTAACTATTCAAAGGAGCATATTAATAGAAACCTGTAATTATAATTATAGCTGGGAGTACTATCAGAGTTGCTGTTCTAAAAAGAAATAATCAACACCTTCTGACTAATCAGGATTGAGAATTCAACAGTGCTGTGGGAAGAAATGTGAATAACAAATGCAAGTGAAGTATGTAGGGTGAATAAAAGAAACAAGATGATGTCTGTCTCAGTGGGCCTCCTTTCCACTTTTTGGAAATGCAAAAGTGCTCGTTTCACCAAGCGAGTCAGCTCTATTGTTCCCACTACGTTTGTGACGTTTTGAAGGTTGCTACACTACAGACTCCAAAGCGAATATACTGCCTTGAAAAAGCCTCCTTCTGATCAGTCTGCAAGGCACAAAATCAAAATCAAAGGCACACTTAAGATTGACTCGTAAGGTCGTAGCCTACAACTGGGCCTCCAGAGGAGCAATTTTCACCCCAATCACTGTGAGGAAGGTAAATCAGGCATAAATCGACCTGAGAAATTCATCTCCTGGACGTAGCCTACTGTATAGTCATTCAGAACAAAGCGCACATGGTTTTGAATATATGAGCCCTTCTGTGCTAAGTGCCTGTCTCATGGTTTAAACTGGACCCAATTCTCCATATAGCTTCGAAATGCTAAACTATTAACAGCTATAGGAATCATGCATGGATAATCAAGACAAGAAATTCTTATCTACTTGCTCAAGGTCAAACACCTGTCCATTGGGATAAAAAAAAAAAGTCTAAAGCATTGCTGAGTCATGCAGCCATATACAAACCTTTTAGATGATTGTCTATACTGCAAAAGAAGTAGAATTGTCTCTTACAAAATGTAATCGAGAAATGCAGTATAGAATAATCTAATAAATCCATTATAAGAATTTCTTTAATAAAAATATGACCTTTGAAAAACTTTTTACAGCCATATTTCACTTAATCTAAGAAAAAATAAAGCTATTAAAGCTTTTGTATTTGTAATACAGCAGCATGTCATAAACTGATACTGAAAACAGGGGTTTTCCAGTATAATTTGAAGCTGTTAAAAATCAACTTTGATTTGGTGCATTTAGACTTCTTTAGGTTTACCTAGCAGCTGTTAGAAATCACCTTTAATCCAGATGTTTAATGTCCCAGTATAGTTTAAAAATTGAAGCCATGCTGATTTCAGGTTTTAATCTTCAAAAGCACTTGTAAGTATAATATTTAGTCATTCCACAGATATCTGAAATCTAGTGAATATCCTGGTTTCTGTCACAGTAAAGGAAGCGTTCTCCAAGAACCCAATCTATTTCCAAACCACTGTATTAAATAATGTTCCATAAGTTGTGATTTACAGCAAATATAATTGAAGTGTGAAGACAGTCTAATGTCTAACCTCTTCAAATAGGTTGTAAGAATTTAGCCTAAATGTCTACAAAATGAATGCTGATATACTGCCTTAGTGCATAAAACAATTCATTTAAATGTGAATACATAGTGAACAAATAGATTTTCACATAGGATTAATCTCAAAGGTAATTTATATATTTTTTCAATCTTTTTTTTTTTTTTTACAAACAGGAAGTAACAAACAGCTACTGTCTGTCTACACCAGGAATTGTTGCACATTTAACAGATAAAACATAGTGTGTTCATATTAATGTTCATTTAAATGCCCCATCAGCACATTTTCATGATTAGAGTCTTACTGTTTTTTATAGTTTCTGTGCTGAATTTACCAAAAGTGACATCAATGCTACGAAAGTACCAATCAGAATTCGCAATCAGCTTATGCAGATACCCCTTTTACCCAAAAACTGCATCTAGTTAAAATTTTTAAGATCTCATATCCACTATGTTGGTGTAGTGGTTTCACTAACAAGTGAAAAGAGAGGGAGAGAGAGAGAGAGAGAGGGAGAGAGAGAGAGAGAGAGAGAGAGAGAATTAACTACATTTGAGACAATCATGCTCTACACCCGAAACTGTAAAAAAAAAAAAAAAAATCTGTACTCTGTAAAATCTGCAATCTGTATTTATTCAATTAAAAGATTAACATATTAACACATATACTGTATGTTTACTAAAGCAAAAGTTTTCAAAAATGACACAAATAAAAAAAATATAACAATCTGATCTTGCCAAGCATCACTCATCATCAACTAAAAACTCTAATCATGTGATAGTAAGGAATTAAATAACAATACAGCCAAACTCATTTTAATAAATTTTATTAAACCAGACACAATACATGTTGCTTTGTCATACTCCACTAATCAGTGCAGCTCTTTAACTACCTAGAAGGGAGGAGTTAAAACAGAATATACACAGACCTAAATCTTATCTGATTTTGCTACTTTCAAAGGACACTCTGATATTAGAAATATATACAAAATTTATCACCACAACACACAACATTCATTAAAAACAAAAAATTGTGGAAGCTTCACTTTATTTTTGCTACATGCTTTTCTAGCACTATTACTTCATCACTTGTTTATGTTGCTATGGATATGGTGCTGTCAATCACTTTGCAGTCTGATATAGCCAACACAGTTCTGATCAGGATTTTAGTTATAATTAAATTGTAGTTATGGATATATGCAATCAATGGCCACATTAATAGGAACACCTGAACACCTGCTTGTTCATGTTATTATCAATTCAGCCATCATGTGCAAGAAGCAAACTTTGTAAAATTATGCATATACAGATCAAGCGCTTTAGTTCATGCTGACATGAAACATCAGGGATCAGAAAGGCCATGATAACTCAAATATCTAACAGAAAAGCATCTCACTGTGCACAACATATCAAACCTTGATACAGATGGACAACAACAGCAGAAGAACTGATCAGGTTCCTCTCCTGTTATGAACGTGAATCTGAGGCTACAGGCTTGCCAAAATTGGAAGAGCGGAAAAACATCACCTGGTCTTTTTCATTTAACACAATCGCTGTGCCAGAGGCTTTAAGATTCGTGGAATTTATTCATGGCGCTTCTTTTCAATTTAATTCCCCCCATTGTGCCATCTCTTTCTCAGTCTCAAAGATTTTTGGCTGTTAATATTCATGCTAATTTCCAGCTTTTCTACTTTAGTTACAGTTGGAATGAAACATGATTTTCCAAGACGAAAGAGACTAATCTGTTTAATGGTTTGTATAACTTTTATCACTGCAGGTGTCATGAAATCTGACGTTATGTTTAAATAGAACCGTTCTCGCAAAACCCTTTGTACCTTTCTAGTCGCAATGATAATCCTGCTGTCACATTACTGACTCACGTCAAATCTAGAACTCTTAAGGGCTTTTTGGCTTTTTCGGCATTCTAAGTAGGATCCCTTTATGATACAAAAACGATCAAAAGATGATACCTTTGATGACCAAGTCTTACTAAATAACGCCCTGCTGTGTTTTCCGGAAACATTACTTTAATTTATTGAGCTGACCTGTGTGTTTAAGTGAAAAGTCTATTCTTTAAGTGAAACAAGTGCCCCTGTAATTGACATTTCCTGTCCATGTGCTTTGTCCTATTGATTCACTTGTTTGAGCAAAATTGGCAACTGCCGCTGGACTGTTCCTTCTCTCCATTAGGACATGTAATTGTTACATCCTTTCTCAATTTACGTAACAGATGAGGAAGTCACAGAGATCTGACATAACAGGGTTAAAGACAGATTTGGTGATCTTGGATCTGGTGCTTTACTGGCTTACTGACCAGTTAGTTTAAGGCCTAGAATATCCAACATATCACAATATTGAGATTCCATCTGAGCGGATGAGAGATATTTCAGCTGGGAATGGGTTTTAAATTTAAACTGCATGAAAATAAAGCTCAATTTGATTATTTGCTGTTAACAAATGGCTTACAGCTACTTATATTTTATTTTCATGGAGCCAAGAACATCAGCACCATTAATAGCTATATGTAAAAATACACAGAATGTTATGAAGGGGATGATAGTCCAGAGTGTAGCTTCAAACAGGAGGTCAGTGTTAGCCAAATCCAGAGGTTAGACTGGATGAAACCCCCCTGTAGATCAGGGCTAGTTTATTTAAGTGTGCTTTATAGGAATATCCATAACACATCATCAGCTGCGACTGAGAAAAGGCGCATGTGAAGAAGTAGAAGTAAATAGTTTGCAATCAATGTATATATTATACAAAGGGCCATATAACAGTAACATAAATATTGTTTTGGATGAAAATGTTTCCTGTTTACCTTGGCTGTTTCTTCAGAAGGGACACGGCATGATTACTTGATTAATTGGGCTTGAAACACTCGATGAATACTATTGTCTATCCTTCAGTTCAACCCTAATGGTATCATAATAGTATTGCCGAGTAACGTAAAGGTCAAAGAATTTCTTTTAGCCCTCCCAGTCAATATTGTGACCATCCATTACTCATTTTAAAACTAGGCTCCATGAAATGAACAACACTATTTTCTCATTCTTTTCCAACCCTTTCAACAACAGCCCTTTCACATCTTACAACAGCATTGACAGCTCTAATAGCTAGCAGTTTTGAAACTCAAACTCTCTCAAAAACCATTCCTCAAAAGCACACGGTCACCAGAATGCTAATGAAAGCGAGGGAGCTTTCTGAACTGACAAACAGCATGAGGCAGAGATGCCGTTTTATTATTTTTTTTGGTTCTTCAGCAGAGCAGGCAAAGGACCATGGAATGGCATTCACAATATACCAAGTTAACTAAAGCATAGAAAAATATGTTTTCCTCATTAGGTGAATGTGAAATATGCCATTGTTAGATGTAGCACTTTTTCACCAGCTTCTTATCAAAGGCTTTAAATAGTTGTTTTGAGCTGGCTATTATTATATTTTGTAGCGGTTTATTAGAGTTTGACCTTGTGACTGACTGCTCAGTTCCCACTGATGAGAAATGGCTTCCTTCCACATGATGGAAACTTGGGAAACAGGTCCCTCGGGAATCACTACGATCCTTGGATCAACTACGGTCATGTTATCTGGAATGTTTTTTTCCCCCTTTCTGCAGAAAGACAAAGATATTGGGGGTTAATACAGTGTCACCTTAGGTCAGTGATTCAGAATGGTTGTGCTGTCCAGACAGATGCAAACACATCACTGATCTCCTGCTTTCTATTAAAAGCCTACGAAAGCAAGACCATCTTGATGATCTTTGTTAATTAAATGGTGAAATGAGATGCATTTTCAAGAATTGTTCATTTTGTAGACTGGCTTTACCAGAAATCACTATATTCACAGCTCATATTGTACCACAAGCTAAATATCTATCTTTCCTTCTAACCTGTCCTGGATTTCATCTTAATAGAGAAGCATGAAATGGCACCTATTCTCAATATGACCCTTGTTTACCTTGTAAAATGTCATGGAAGAAGGTTAGATAAGTTTACACTGCATTGCATAGGTAGCCTGATTTGTTTGGCATGAGTGCTCATATTAATGTGTAATTTTATGTTCAAATCATCATAATTTACATTTTATTTTTTCATCTGGCTGTCTGGCAAATAACAGTAGTCTTTTTTGTTTTTACCAGGTATCACCATTTCTTTTATACCTTGCTATAAGAACACAATCTTTTATTCTCTGAGAAAACGTGAATTCTTTCTTAATCACAATTTATTATAGCTGTATTTGCTACAACCCAAACGTAGCTCTGTTTGAGTTTAGCGGTAGTAAAGTTTGCGTCACACAGCTAGGTACGAGATGAAAATAAATGAGGGAATAGATTTCATCTAGAATAGATTTCAGTATGACGATGAGTCAGGGAGAAACACATAATATTGACCTCAGACTATACAGCAGGATATCTGTTTTGCCCTTTCTCTAAATAATGTAGCAGACATCCATGAAGATTCCATCTAAAATTGCTTCTGACAATCCTCAGCCAAACAAGAGATTATGACCTGAGTGACATGACTCAGCCTCTGTATATTCCAATTTCACTGACTCAGAATGTCCCAGCGGGTATCATTTCTTGGTTCTCCAGCCAGTTGTTTTCTACAAATTCTGCTTCTAGTTACTATTACCAACCTGATGTAATCATTTTCATATAACAGCATGTCCTGAAGTGCTCCCTCTTACTCTACAGCTGTTGGGCAACTATTACATGTTTTAATTTTTTTTTAAAGAATGACAAATTGTATTAAAATGTAATGTTGTGGAGAGGAACTATAAACAGTCGTTCCCTCACCAGAATCGTTCTTTTCCGTCTCTTAAGTTAATAAGACCAAAAAAAAAAATAATACAGCTCATGTTGCAGTTCTGTTAATTAGAAAATGGGCAGAGTTCTCTGTTCTCAATGCTTTCCTGTAGCAGAATTGTTTTTAAGGAACAGCTTTACCTCTGACTGTTACAAAAGCACTGGCACTGGAGGCTCCTCCAAAACTGTTAAATAAACAAGTCCTCATGTAAGTTGATACTATAGAATCAATAATTTATAACTTCCACGTTTTACATTTCATCATTGATATGTTAATAGGCGGCACCGTGGTGCAGTGGTTAGCACTGTTGCCTCATAGCAAGAAGGTCCTGGGTTCGATCCCTGGGTCACCCAGGGTGCCTTTCTCCCCATGCATGCGTGGGTTCCCTCCGGGTGCTCCGGTTTCCTCCCACAGTCCAAAGACATGCAGATTAGGTCAACTGGCTAC
>JAQQZR010000039.1:21706083-21720139 GCA_030068235.1 Notoglanidium macrostoma | reverse complement strand
CCTGTGGTGGACTGGCGACCTGCCCAGGGTGTACCCCGCCTCTCGCCCGAAGATGCTGGGATTGGCTCCAGCTTCCGTGACCCAGATGGATAAAACGGTATAGATAATGGATGGATGGATGATATGTTAACATTTATCAGAAAGTATTAGCTCTTGAAACTATTCAAGAGGTGAAATGAGTAAATAAGTGAGTATAGATGTCATGACTGGACAAGGGATTGGATGTAAATGTACGTAGGTTTACTGGCAAAGCAGACAAACCCAACAGGCAGAAACAAAGTGAACGTCAAAAAGGGTCCAGGGAATCAGCTAATGGAATGCACGAGGCCAAGCAAACTTAAAAACTTAAACAAGTAATTCTCAAATTGGGGTACTGTGATCCCCAGGGGTCCATAAAGCATAACCAGAGGGTCTGTGGATATTTTATTATGCTGTAAGGAAATAACCACTTACCATTACAAAACATATATTTATTAGTGAGGCTTAAATGTATTACTGTGTTTGACTGGTCTCTTAATTTAAATCCAAACTTCAATAATTCAAAAAACAAGTCAGCCTGTAAATAAAGTTAACTTTGACCTTTCAGTGGAAAATTCAGAAGTAAACATTTTTATGGCTCCTTAATAAATAGTTTTCCTGAAATATTTTCATCTAAATATTTTAAGTCAAAACAAGAATAGTGTATACTCAAAAATAAAGGCTTTGTAACATCACTAGTGATGCATCAGGAGTGACACTATACAATGAGCTGAGATATGAAGATGTGTGTGTGGGGGGGGTGGGGGATCAGGGGTGTGCATGGGATGGATCAGCTGAAAAGCTTTGTAGCAAAGGATTCTTGGAAATGGAGTTTGTGTTTACAGACTGAGGTTGACGTGAGAACAGAACCTTAATGTGCACTAAACACTTAACTGTTAAAATATGGAAAGTTTAAGAGTTTTTGGGTAAATATTACATTATGAGATTTGTGCTTGATAAGCAAAGCAGCAAGCCAAACATCTTCAGCTGCAGTTCAAGAAAGCATGTAGTTTTCAAAACTATATGTAAAAGAAAATGTCAAAATTTGACCATGTTAAGGGTTTTATGCTTTATAGCTGGGACTAATAATCTACTTTTGTATCATAGTCAATCTAAAAGCATCTCTTCATGTTCATAGGCCTTCACCTACCATGAATTACTGACTGTTGGGTAATGGAGGAGTTCAGGGGGGTAGATTGTGTAAAAAAAAAAAAAAATAAAAATTACATATTGTAACTAATTGCAACTTAATCATGCTAAATGATCCTTTCGTAAGTACATACAGACCAATCAGTACTCCTGTATCTTTCAGGAATTTTGGCTGGTGCATAAAAGATATTACTGAATCACAGGAAATTATAGAGTTGATTCTCTCTGTGACTCACTCTTTTGCTGATCTCACTTCAGTTCAACTGGTCTAGTAATGGCGAGCATGACTTGTTGCCTGGAGAATGAAAATGTCACATTGGGCCAGGAACCAAAGGAAGAAACTGAAGGAAGCGTGCGACAGAGAGATCATTTGGAAAGGAACGGGTCTGGTTCCAACACCCAACTGTTATTCACCAGCAGAAATCAATGCAACACTAATGAAGAGCTTGAGCTGTCAGTTGGCACTGTGGCACCTTCTTCCCACACAGCACACACACATACACACACACATACACACACACACACACACACATACACACACAGAAGCACAAAGCGCACCAGGCATCAATGCACTATTTATAACACAGAAGGAAGGAAGCTCACTGAAAGCACATCATTTCAGTTAAATCAGAAGCAAACAAAACAGTGATTTTCAACTGAAGGTCCTTTTGGTACTCACGGAGGAGTTACAGTTCATAAAAGCATCAACCTGTCATTTGTGTCTGGTGCACTATTCTAATGTTAGCACAGGGACCTTGCAGGTCTCAGCATTCAGGTCACCAAGCCACTTGCTAGTAATAAACATGTCTTGACAAGAGCAAGCTGGCTGCCCTCAAAGCCCTCCAGTCACAACTTTGGAGACGTCAAACACGAGGGAATTGGAAATGGTCGTTGCTGTCTCATTATGATTATTTGCACTGCTCAAATAGTATTCTGTCAGTAAAATTATGAACTGTTTGTTAGACTGGAGGCCTGGAGGTGATTTTGAATGAAAACATTATACATGTCAGTTCAGGTCAGAAATAATTGAAGTCTTTTAATCCAATTCACATCTGTTCTTTTTCACATGAGCTTAGTTAAAGGTCATATAAGAAGTGTCACTAATCACCTCAGCATTTTCCAACATGGTAAACAATGCAGGTGCCTTTATTTCGACATGTTTTATTTTGGTTTCCGGTCCTGGCTCCACTCCTGTCCAATCACTGGTATGTTTCCTAGTGTGTGCACCTGTTTTGAGTTCAGTTCTTGATTAGTTTGTCTTTTATACCCTTCTCTACCTTTGTCTATTTGCAAAGCCTCATTCTGACCTGTGTGCATTAATGAGCTTTATTGTTCTGAGCCTTTTATGTTGTTCATGGTTCTGTCTGATGTTCTGTAGCCTACCTGTGCGCTGATATCTGCTACTGATTTTGATGATGGGTTTTAGAAAGCCTCAGTATAAAGTCTTCTTGTGTTCTGCCTCAACATGATACAAGAATAGGGGTTGCATAGACTAGTTGACTAATACTGTGAAAATAAAAGAGGCAGACAGTAAGGAAATGCAGATAAACAGTAAATAACGAAGGCAAAATGATTTGTACTCCATTTTTGTTTGTACAACTCCCAATCACATGACCTGTGACAACCAGGGAGGGTGAAGGGAGGGTAAAACATCTTCGGTTTCCTCTGAGATATGTGAAGCCAGCCACTGCATCTTTTTTAAATCCTGCATCTGCGGTGTCACGGGGCAGTGAACACACTCAGGAGAAAGCACTATCTATATAGATAAAGCACTAGATAAAACACTATCTATCTCTCTAACATGAATTCACAGACAACCATAATTGGGTCGTTTCATTCTGATTGACAGGGGACAGACTAATGTCTTCCCTCTGGCTCAGAGAGAATGGCCAATTTTGCTCTCTTGGACTCCTGAACATGGAAGACTTTGGGATTTGAACTTCCCGATGATCTACTGGTGTGAATGCTTTTTTGTTGCACCACTCAGGAGGGAATAAATGTACTCTTATAGTCTAACAACATGTAAGACTAGATGAAACAGTCATTTACACATTGTAGAAGACTATGCTCTCATAGTTAACCGTAATTGTGTTGATATTTATTATTGCTGTTCTTCAAAACTAAATAAAATTGAAATAAAATCTTTGCACTGTAGCATAGTAAATTCCATTGTAAATTCAGTACTGAGTGAAAGGTGCATTTGGTGCATTTCTGGACTAGTTTTTTCATGATACTGGTGCTGTTAATCAGTTCCAGAATCTTTTCATTGGAGCTGCCAGGATGTATAAACAAGTGTATGTTAAGAACGGGTACATCCTAAACTATTGTTATAAGGTGTACAGATTATTCGTTTACAAATTTATTGCACTGTTTATTTTCACCAGTATCTTATTTGTTCAGGCCCCCTAGTGGTGTAAACACCGGTGTCTACAATCCGATTATAAAAAAAATAGCTTTCATATAAATTAAATAGGGAAAATATCAAGAAAAGCCATCATGTCATCTTTCAAAGTAATAAATTATCTACCTGCATATGAAATTTTAGCTTTCTTGGTCTCTTTGTTGTGCTATAACACCCGACATAACGTGGACAAGTATTTATAATAGTGATATAATCATGTATCATGGAGTTTATTTAGCAAAATGAAACATTTTTAAACATGATCTATTAAGTGAGTAGTCATTGGTGTGCAGTGCTTAAATTTTGGGACAATAAGACAATAAGAGTTGTATTAGTGAAAAACAGGAAATTCCCCTATTTTGCCCTCTGAGCAAAGGTTAACAGTGTAGCAAAAAAAAAGCATTCAAGGTAGAAATGTAATTTATAGCCTTTGTATAGCTGTATAGATAATTGATGTACAGTTTGACAGTTATAGTGATATCCTGAATCAGTTTTTGTTTTAACTATATAAAAAATGACTAGTCAGCTACTTTTTTCAATTACTGGTCAACTATTAAAACTCAATAGTCATGCAACCCCTAGGTAAAAATAACCCTTGTAATGCGTTCTTTCACAAAAGCAGCAGAAGAGGATATCATTCGTAGGCATCTTTATCCTGGATGCAAGCCAAAAGCATAAACAACTGTCTTGTTCTATATTTAGAAGTCTCAGTTATCGCTGGAAACGAGACGCTAAAGAATAACTGAGATACTAATGTTATGACTGCTCTCAAAGTGCAAGGGCAGGTTGTGTAAACAACTGAGACACCACATTGGATGTTTCAAAAAACGTAATCTTTTAAGGTGCTCAAATGTTTTAAAAGCACGTGCCCTACACCTTTGTTTCCATTACAATAGTTTGGAGACTATGTGGGCTATTTTATGTTATCTGTGTTAGAGATCATGCTGATGCAGCTGCTGATGTGAGATCAGTTTTGGTGAAGGAGGACATTTAGATTGGGACACATCCAAAAGCAGCACTTGAACTCTGTCTGACATTGTAATCCTTTTCAGAAACCCCGTTCTGTATTCCTGGAAAGAAGTTTTGAAGACCTTGAAGAGGGGTTCTCTCCTTACACTTGGACATTAATCATGATTCTGGTTGTTTGTCTAATGTATTTATTTATGTTTTACATGTTATATGAATATAATTACAAACAATAATGCTTATATTACTGTATGATATGGCAAAGGCTGAAAACCTGGTATTTCCCATTGTAAATCTCACAGAGGTTTGACTGAAGTCCTGTAATCTGCTATTGAAATCAGTGGACCTGCACTGAGAGGAGATTCCTGGGTTGTCACACCAATGTTGGGTTGAGCTCAGGGTCAAAATAGTCAGGTCAGTTTAAGGTGATGTACTACGTTTAAGAATCTTATAATAGCACAGCGCGTAAAACGAACCCGTGCTTGAACCACTCCATTATGTAAAATTCCTTTTCATTTTTTAATTTGATGACCAGTTCAGATTTGTAGCAGTCAGTTCACATAATTTTCTGCAATGTTTTCTTTTAGTGAACAGATGTGCACTGGCTATCAAATGAAGCAACACATTTGCATCTCTTTAGTTACGCTCCACTAAATACAATAATGACAATAACGACTGTGAAAAATGTTCTACACTTATATTCTGAGTCATTTGTTCTTTTCGATTTTTCATTTCTCCCATGAGGCGTGCAGACTAATTATAATTTGGCCACAAAGAATTCTGTAGGTCAAACACTCCTTAGTCAAAAACTAAAACCTAATATAATGGGAAAGCTAGGCTGGCAAAATCTACTATTACATGCTAATTTTAATTTAGTCTATACAGCCATTCATCCATTCATTTAGTCACCCATCTATCCAGCCAAAAAGCAATCCAACCAGCAACCAGCCATCACATGTCCATCCAGCTGCCATCATTCATCCGTCTGTCAATCCACCTAATCAGCAGCCAGCTAGCCAACCATACACTTATAAATTAGCCCATCATCCATCCATTAATCCTTCCATGTTACCCAATGATCCAGTTATCGAGTTATCCATCCAACTATCCAACAATCATCAATCTATCTGTCTATCAGCTATTGATCCATCCACATATCCATCAGTGAATCCATTAATAAATGCAACCATGCGTCCAGATAAGTCACACATATACATGCATCCATATACTGTCATCCAACCATCTATCCATCCATTCTGCTTCTTCAGAATTCATTGCATTACAAAAACATTATGGTTTTCCCCCTTTTTACATATTTGCAGCTCTTTTTTCCTACTTTTTGCTGCGGTCCTCACATGAGTAGCCACAGGGATGGAGGTGACAGAGTGAGTCCTCCTCCTGCTTCAGCCTGAGGCAGCAGGTGCCATCTGTGTACCCAGTGGGAAGCTGGGCCCTGGATGAACTTAATAATATGCCACATATTCAAATAGTCACACCACAGGACAATGTAGATCTTTACAGCTATATGATTTTAACATTTCCAAATAATTTCACCGTGGTTTTGGACAGGTCATCAGGGGACCTACAGTATTTTGCTTCCCAAATCCTTCTTGCTCAAAAATCCAAAAATGTTGGGATATCCAAGCTGACAAAATATACTATAAAAAAGTTAATTTTCATCCTGTCTATCCATTTATTC
Organism: Notoglanidium macrostoma; assembly: GCA_030068235.1. Classification (NCBI taxonomy): domain Eukaryota; kingdom Metazoa; phylum Chordata; class Actinopteri; order Siluriformes; family Auchenoglanididae; genus Notoglanidium; species Notoglanidium macrostoma. The sequence goes on along the minus strand of JAQQZR010000039.1, from coordinate 21,713,906 downwards.
CTCCATCTAGCCATCACAAGCATAACCATTCAACCATCCATTCGGCCATGCATCCATCTATACAACCATCATCTGTCTCTCTATCCATACTTATATGTCTACCTATATGCCACCATCAATCCACTCATTAACTCATCCAGCCACCCAGCCACCATATATCCATGTATAAGCCATCCATTCATCCACCCACCATTCATCCATTCATTCATTAATTTATCCATCCATACATCCATCTATTTATCCATCCATGCATCCAGCTATCCAACTATCATCTGTCCATCCATCCATCCATTAGTTCACCCATCTACCACCATTATCATCATTATTATCATCATCATCATAAATATTTTTTATCCAAAATAGTACAATAAAATTTACTATATATCTGTTTTTCTGTTTTATATCTTATAGAAGATTTATTTAACAGAAAATAAGGAATGTCAGGAGATAAATGTTCCTACACTGTGATGTTGGACAGATCATCAGTTAAACTCTGGTAGCTCACACCAGTGTCCCTGTACAGCAGGCTAAAGGTTAAACATATCATTTTGATCACTGAACAGAAGAAACAGTGTTACTGTCCAGGCTGTCCTCTATATAAAAATGTATAAAGCATAAAAAAATGTATAAACACACACACACACACACACACACACACACGGACACAGTCTGTGTGCACTGCGATTCCCTGTCACTTAAAAAAAGCCATATGTAATATTAAATAAATCATGTGAAACATCACATTAAAAAAATGAATCATGTAAATGAATCATGTCAAAATGTCAAAAAACTTCACGTGTGAAAATAAATGCACTGTGAAAAGCAGTCACATGTACAAATGAATAAAAATCAATAAAAACACGTTCCCTACAAATATGTGAAGCATATTTAACATATTTTATGTCTAAACACCACATAAGGAGAATTCACGTATGAATCATGTGACCTTTCTGTAAGCGAACGCAACCAATACCATTAAAATGAAAAACAATTCAAACAAAACAGAAAACAAATGAATATAAAAAATGTGTTTAAAAAATTGTCTCATTTTAATGAACCACAGCTGGTATATTGATTTTAAGAGATTAAAACAAAACAAAACAAAACAATTACAAACAATATACTAACAACACTAAAACTTTCATTTCGAGCACACTGCTTTGATGAAACCCATCTGGATGCTCATTCTGCCAGTAGTCTTTCTTGCTAAATCTCCATTTACTCGAGATAGAACGACATCTGCCCATCTGGTACTTACACAATTGCCCAAGCTGTGCCGAGTTATTTGGGGAACAGTGATGGACAGAAATCATCAGCTTCTGACACTGAAGTTAAGCGGATTTTTTACTATCAGGACTTGGGGCCACTCCTGGACATCTAGTTTGTTCTTTTCTGACCACTTCAGCATCACTCTCTCCGTGTACTCCAGATCACTGACTGGCTGAAAGCCAAACTCCTTCCACTATTTCTTTCAGGAGAAGATGAAGGAATTAACCAAGTATTTTCTACAATGTGTGCTATCTGTGTTAATTTTCCCATCAGCCCTTAACACCTGGATAGCTCTGAATAGCTCCCTTCTCTTTCACATTCTCTTCTTTGTTTGTCTCTTTTCTCTGTTCTCTCTCTCCCTCTCTTTATTGTTTCTCTCATGTATCTGTCTCTCTATTCATTCTGCTCGCTGTTTCTGTCTCTGTGTCTGTCTTACATTTCTGTCTTGTTCTCTTTACTGTTTCTCTGTCTCTGTATCTTTCTGGCTGTCTTTCTGAAGGTTGTATTCTTGTTCAAAATTCACAAAAGTTGCTTCATTTGCTTGTCCGTCATGTACAGTAAGTCCCTGTGGATGAGCTGTCTCTTTAACATATTAAAACAAGTTAACAACAATATTTATAGACCCTTTAAAATTATATCTACACTACTTATGTTGTATCTGCTACATAACATGTTCTACCTAATTACCTACAGAGCTCTGATGCAGATCTTGTCTTTCTCAGGTCCACTCCCGATGTCAATTTATTTTGGTCATGTGACCATTCACATAAAAAAAAAAAAAAAGCATCATATGAAATCATGGCAATCTACAATTTCTATCTTAAATTTCAATCTTGACAAATTTTGGTCACATATTTGAATCTTAGATATTTAAATATATTTGGTTGGTTATATTCAAACATTCATGTTTTTTAAAAAATTGTCCTGTTATTTTCATTTTTAGTTGTGAAAATTCAGTTTGGATTGTGAAATTTTGGATTGTAATCTTCAGAGTAGAGAGGCCTGGATCAAACTGAATCAATAATCAGTTGTCTAATCTCAAATCATGCCTGAGATGAAAGGTTTATAAGCATATTGCTGAATATTAAAGGTGTGGTCCAAATGACATTCTGCAATTAAAGCCTACACAGACTTGTATGGAAGAACGCTCATGGCAGACATTCATAAAGTTATTACAAAATGAATTCCCTTTCTGAGGAGTTAATGATGGGACCAGCTGACAGACCCAAAATTATTTGTCGCATAATTACGCTAGATGGAAAAATGCTGGTGGCAGTTAACGTATTAGATTAAACTTCAAATGAAGGTTGAGATTCAGTGAGTCATAAAAATATTGGATTTTTTTTTATAGTAAATTGTAATTGTAATTGGTAAGCTAATTGAATTTGGTTTCATTTGTGCTAGGTGTAGCCAAGGGCATCGGATCGTTGCTTTTTGCAGATGATGTGGTCCTGGTGGCTTCATCGAGCTGTGACCTCCAGCTTGCACAGGGCAGCTTGCAGCCAAGTGTGAAGCAGCGGAGAAGAGAATCAGCACCCCCCAGTCTGAGGCGGTGGTTCTTAGCTGGAAAAGGCTGGATTGCCTGCTCTGCGTTGAAGAGGATTCATTGTCTCGAGTGGATTAGTTCGGGGTTTTGTTTACAAGTGGGGGGGAAATGGAGTGGGAGATCGGCTAGCATAATAGCATAATAACTCAGCACTTATGGAAAAGCTTTCTGTGAGGGGGCTTTTATTTTTTTAACACTTATGGATGGAGTCCCCAGTGTCAGCACTTTGTGACTGTCTGTAAGCATTGCAGTTTCTCGGTAACATGACAAGTTGCGTTTTTTGTCTTATTAATTTTAATGTGAGAAAGACTGTTTATAGCTGCTATAAAGTAAGTGATAACAGAAAATTTGCTTGGTAGACCTTCCACAATATTAAGTGTAACAATATTAACAATTAAATATTGCTAGCACAATTAACCCATATAAAACGTTTATAACCATTTGAATTGGTAAAGTAATCGATAAAGAGACATGTATGGACATTTTTGGAGTTTCTAGTTACACTTAAGAGTTTACAAAAATGTTAAATGTACTTATTTTTTCACTTTGTTTTTTATGCAAGGGAAAAGAAAAAGCTGAGATAAAGTTGAGTTACTTAATCTTGTTTGTTTATGGTGCATCTTCACCATAGATGCACGGTAGTCTCTAGCATCCCTTAGCTAACTTTATGGACATATTATCCCATAATTTTTCACATAACACAGCTACTTATTTACTGTTTCAGATGGTTGTGATCAGTCCTTGCTTTTATTCATGTAAACTATAGGTTTTTGTCTCAATAGCACATTTGTAAGCTGTTGTCTGGTTAATATGACCTACTCCAGTGTACAGGACTTAACAGTAGGGACAGGGACTGACTGGTTTATTACATGATTTATTACACTTATGCTTCCCAAATTATTCATTTTAAAAATTTAGAATCCCAAGTCCAAATTAATTTAACTGACAAATTTGTGCACCCATTTGTATCAGCATATTTCATTTTTAAATTCACAAACACACACATAACATTTTCATGCCAAATTGCTCTCAACTTCTCTTTTCAGAAAAGACTGTGTAACAACCCATAAAGCGAGCTGGCCATGCCTTGGTCCCCGCCACACATTCACAGCAGTCCCTAGAGAGAGTGAATTAACACAGTGAATGAAGGCCTGACACGTTCACGATTGATGGATGTTCCACATGGCCTCCAGATCTGACATGTTAAATCTGCACCCATACATCTAGAAATGACTGTTAAAGGTTCTCTCTCTCTCTCTCACATACACACTATTCGTCTCTCAGCATCTCCCATCTCCGTCTCCCAGCGTCTGCTTCATGAAGTGAAAACTGTGTTAGAAGTAATTGCTATTTAAAAGCAGTTATAATCTCATGCCAGGCTGAGCCCTAGAGGACAAAGCCATTTCAAATACTGAAAAGTGACAGCTCTGGCAAAAAAAAAAAAAATGACATAAAACTATAGAGTGATTTATTGAGAAAAATAATAATGCTCTAGCAATGCATAGCAATCCCTCTGCTTTCTTGACTGAGGTTATTGCGGAAAATAATTTTTATTGATGCACGTATTTGTCAGGAACAGCCGACATTGTGTTTTATTTCCCAGAAATATGTGAAGTGACTGGAGGTGCATTTGAGCAAGCAAGCCTCCAAAGGCATAAGGTTCATTTAAATTCAAGTAAGAATGTCACAGTGAGACAGAAAAGACACATAATGGCACATAATGGCTTCGTTATTAATGCAATTTGATCACATAACTTATATTGAATATAAATTGCTGGAGTCACAAGTCTGTCTTTGCTGTGCTTTTGCAAACTAATATACTAAACTAACATTTTTAGGATAGCGGAACCTTTTCTGAAGATTACAGACAGAAGTTTTTCTGTTTGATTTAAGAAGTTGTTTTTGTTTTACTGAAAACATCGTGTGAGCAAAGATCTAATAACATTGTAAACCAAATAACTATTATAAAAGACATTGCGGGATTATTATTCATCTATTTATCTAGCAGTTTAAATCGAGTTGAAATCATCTAATTTATCTAGCTGTTTATTACCAGGGAACTGATGAAACAAAGCTCAAAACCATCCAGTCATGGGCAACTGTGAGCTAATTCATGCAGAAGTGGGCGGATAGTGCTTTCCTCTGAGGGTTTTACGCCATCCCCTGACATTGCATGAGCATCAGTTTAAAAATATATTTGGCTGGCTTCACGTGTCTTGGAGGAAGCACATGATAGCCTTCGTCCTCCCAGGTTAGTAGCTGTTATATGGGAAAAATCCAAAGAAAAATTGATTGTCTGTGATTTTATTTACATCTAATTACCTTATGTCAGTAATTTTTTTACAGACAGCAAGAAGTGTTATTTTTGGGTTTGGGTTTGGGTTTGGGTTTCCGGGCTGCTTATATGACATTGCGATGACACATCCAGCGAGGGTCCGATAGGTGACTGCAACAGTTTGTAGCTACTCATGGACAGGGCAGTAGTAATAGCTAACAAGGCTAAAGCGAAATCAACTCAAGTTATCAGCTGTCGAGTTCGAAATGGACTGTGAAATTATGAAACATTACACTCACCAGAGCAGAGAACAGAATAAGAGAATGTTGTTTTGGAGGACAAATTACCTGTAGCTCTGACTGTAGTCACAAGCTGTTAAGCATGCAGATAGCTCCCAGGTGTATGTGAGGTCAGAGCTGTACAATGTGAGAAGAAGAAAGGCAAAGATGTCTGTATGACAGCATATAATATACTACAATCATACAGTAACTTGTGGAAAGTCTTGGCCTGCGTTCCCACATACACAAGAGGAAGGATATTGATGTGATTTTCACTGCCCCTGGTGGTTAGATGAGTAAATAAAACAAATAGTTGTTTTAGTAGTAGCAATTATTGATAGTAGTAATTTTTTTTTTAGCTCACAATGCTTTAAATGTGTAAAAATCATTGTCTGAAAGCAGAGCACAACCTAGAAAGCAATACAAAGGTGCTTTCATAGGACACAGTGTAGAGAAGAAGAAAGACAAACACAGCCCCCTGTCTCTCTCTCTCTCTCTCTCTCTCTCTCTCTCTCTCTCTCTCTCTCTCTCTCTCTCTCTCTCTCTCTCTCTCTCGCTCTCTCTATATTCATATGTCTTTATTTATTGCATCTTTTCCACTTTGTGTCAGAGCCACTTAATCAGTGAAAGCAATGTTTTTGGATAGCTAAGCATTCTTGATGCAATTGTTCCCCTTGAAAGTAGCAGTTGTTCTCCGCAATGAGCCTGAGACTACCAGGTAAACAAGCAACTGAATCAAGCTCCTTTTACCATACAGCAAATGACATTTTATTAGAGAAGCAAAATCAAATTATTGGTCAAGAGACAATGAGCTGAAAATAGTCGACCATGACAGCAATGTTTCACAGATGTACTGGAACTGGTTTAGACATTAAAAATAGAACAGGTGAAGATGTATTTTTCCTCTTAGAACAAGCGAAGCCTACAAGGAGAATGAATGCAGACCAGAGCTGAAAGAAGAAGTAGAGTGGAAGAAAGCGTGTGCGTCTGTGTGATCAATAAACAGTGTCTTACCATGAAGTAAGAAACACCTGCGCTATAAATAGTTGCAGGTGATTAAGCAAATGGCATAATGGAATACAAATGGCATACAAAGAAATGGAAAAATCATGAGAGGGGATAATATTTAAATGCAGTTTGTTTTTAAATGCAACTCTTTGAGTTTCAAACTCTAAGAGATGCGAGGAAGAGAAACCTGAAAATTGCCACATATTTGCATAATTGAGCATCAAGTGTAATGCGGATTAAAGGATGTTAAAGTAAAAACAAATATCTTAGTGTTCTCAGTGTCTTCAGCAATTGCAAGGTCTTTTCCATATGATATGATGGTCCTGCTATTCTACCAATATTATATTAATACAACGCATTATTCGCACTGGGGAAAACAATCCTTTGTTTGGTCACTGGTGAAAACAATCCTACCTCACACAAACTTGTTGAATTTCAGAATAATGAGAGCTAGTTGCTAAACCCATCAGCCTAGCTTAAAACTCAAGTATTTTTAAGATCCTATTTTTATATGTTCAGTATTGAATTGTTTTGAATTGAGAGAATATCCCCTGGTGGTATAAGGTGGTGCTGCATGACTTGTATTTGCATACTCGAATATGACTGGTTCTTAGATTATGTGATGTAATAACACTCATCTGTTACATTAATTAATGATCTGTTCAGTATTAATTTTCAGCTCCTTCCTGTTTCATTGGGCATATTGATATGTATTAGTCTGAAGCTGAGCAAAATTCATAATTTAGGTTTGTATACTGTTTGGTTTGGGTTCACACTGCATATAATTAAAGGAACCAAAACAAAAACCTCATGAGAGGCAGGTAGGGCTTAAAATGTACTCATAAAAGTTTCATTTATTGGTCAGAAATTCCCAAAAAGGAAAATATACCTTTACCAAGCATACATAGAAACCACAGAAAACAGAAAACAAAGAACAGGAATTAAACAAACTGTTAGATGGATGGATGGCTTTACTGATGTCAGAGGGAAATACACTAATTAAAATGTTCTGTGTATCTTTTTGTTTGTCTGTACAAACATTCAGTTCACTATTTTTGGTCTGTGTCTGTGAGTAACTCACCTGTCTAAAAACCCCACTGAGGGGGAAAACTCATCACTCAAATGGACTGCATATGTGAAAAGAGCCTTAAACAACCGATGAACTTTCACACTTTATCCAATCTGCACAATCAAACTAATTCCCCAAATAAAAAAAATCATGCTTTGTGTTACCAGTAACCACTTTTAAGTTTTCCACCAATGTTTCCTCTAATGTTTATCTATAAAACACTGAATCAAAAGAAAAAGAACAAGTAGATTTTTAGTATATTTTTCCAAGCAATATCACTAAAAATCTGCTGTAACCCATTACCATGGTCAGTCAACAGATCACACATGTGAAAGGCCTCTTAGGATATGTTCTGAAATTAAAGTGTTAAATCTGATG
>JAQQZR010000039.1:21665934-21699855 GCA_030068235.1 Notoglanidium macrostoma | reverse complement strand
ATGATTCAGTTCTCTTCTGAACTCACCCAACTGCTCCATTTCATGTAAGAATATATTTTGAAATTCTAATCAAGACAAAAGTTTCACACACATCAAACATTTGGTTTGTAGACATGTCACATATCGTTTTATACATATTGTAGTGCGTGATTCTTTTACCCTTTTTTTATTCACGATTCATTCTTACACATGACTCATTTATTCTCATCATTTTTTAAACGATTCATTGTTCGCATTATTATTACTTTTTTTTTTTTTTTTTACAAATGATTCATTTATCTTCACATGTGATTTTCTTTTAACACATTCACTTTAATTTCATGTGACTGTTCACGATTCATTTTGTGTTCTTTTTACACAAGAAATCATTTTTTCCACGATTCATTCAATATTTTTACATTTGATTTTAGACAATATTTATTATCTTTGATTTTCATAAATGACTCACATGTGGTTTTATCAGTCATGTTAGCCATGATGTTGCAACTGAAGTGTACACTAGTTCAGTGCATGACATGTTGAAATAAACAAATAATCACATATTAATCAAAAACATATCATCACTTGATAAATGTATGTGATTTTGCTTTAAGAGATTTCAAATAGATTTCATTTGTCTGTCTTTGAAAGCACCAGGCTCATGAATGTGACATTATTTTGTAGTAATTTAGGCACAAAATATTAACCATCACTGCAGATTAGAGTAAAATTAGTGGCCGCCCTTAGTGCAGTAAACATGAGGCCATGAGATAGCGTCTCACAGCAATGAATAGCTCAGTAAATCGATAGGAGTTTTAATGAGATTGAAACACAAATATCAATGGGAGATAATGTGATGGTTATCAGAGAAGACGTTGTGTAGGAAGATGATAAATCAGGATGGAGCAGAGAAACACGGCTCGCACTGATTAGTGAGACAGTAATTGCACTCTCTGCAAATGCTAATGTAAAGGAGTGTCTAATGATGTTTATATTGTGTTATGAAACGTGAAACAATCACAATTTCTTCTCGGTAGATTTTTATACAAGGCTATAATTGCTATAATTACTAATAATGCTAGAAATGTACTTAAATGAGAAGCTTAAATAGAACTCTGTTATGGTGGGTTTTACGTACAGAGATTGTTCCAAAGCAGAATTCCTTTAGGAAGCAAACGTGCATGACATCATGTGAATGATATGTGAAAATAAATGAATTGTGAGAAGAAGAAGAAAAAATCATATGTGAAAATAAATTAATCATGTGACGATCAATTGAATCTTCAAGGATTACTTGGATTGTCCCTATGAAAAAAACGTATAAGGGATCTACACTGCATGGTCAAAAGTATGTGGACTATCACACCCTTATGTGGGTCTTGATATATATATATACTGTTGCCACACAGGTTGAGGCACCTACACTTCACTGGAACTAAAAGGCCCAAGTCTGTTCCAGCATGACAATGCAGCTGTGCACAAAGCCAGCTCCGTGAGCACAAGGATTGCAAAGACCAGAGCCCTGAGCTCAACCCCACTGAACAACTTTGGGATGAGCTGAAACACTGACTACATCCCAGGCCTCCTCATCAGTGCCTGACCTCACTAATACTCTTGTAGCTGAATGAAATAGGACGTTATAATAACAGCAAAAAGGGAAAAGAATCTGGATTGGGATGTTCAACAGGCACATATGGAAATTATGGTCAGGTGTCCACAAACCTTTGGCGGACCCGTAACTATCCACATCACCAGTGTGGAACATTTCTATAAGTTTGTAGACTACTTATGTCATATTTCCACATGTGAATGAAAAGTTGGTCATTAGAAATGTCATTTGATTGGACAATTTTGTGACTTTGACGTCATAGGACGTTCTGAAGCATAAATGTTGGTAGACTGGAATGTACTTGGCAGAATATTTTTTAAAACAAACAAACAAACAAACAATACTGATTTCAACTTTTTTTTTTTTCTACTCAATTCTTGATGCATTTATATAATTGATTGGTGCCTTCCAGACCTTGGTAAAGATTTTCAGAACTTGCAGTTTTCCAGTTTGGGAAAAAAAAGAAAAAAAAAAAAAAAATCTGATCTTTTTTTTTTCTTTTCTTTTTGTATTTTATATTGCAAAGGAATCTCAAGGTTTTGAAACTTTACCTATTCTGTTTAGTTGACTTCTGAACCTCATTTTGAAAGAAACTTGATGTCAAATCATGATTAATTTGATTATTTTCAACCTCTGACTAGATAATGTTATAAAATTCTTCTCCTTTTTTCTTACTACTACTCCAACTTCCTTCCAGTACATTCCTAATTTCAACCACTTTAATGAATATAAATGATCATATTAAGGCACCTCTGATGATTTTAATACACATCTTGATTGAGCTGGATGCCCTCAAGGGTGCCTGCCTCTTCAAATGTGAATTGGAGATCAAATGAAAACAAGGAGTGGGTGTCGGGTAAGATAGCAGTTATTAAAGCATGTCGTTTGGCAACTCAAGATAATCAGTGGAGTGACAGACGAGGTCTTCCGGCCCGAGGCCATCGACACGTTCTCCTCTCTGGTGACCCCGTGATTCGCCTTGCGGCAGATCGAACAGTTGGCATGGAAACGGTTCACCTCATGGGCCAGCATGATTGTCAGTGCTGGCTATGAGCTAATTAATGCTTTTGTCCCATAATTAGGCACATTCATTCTTAATGGAGACCATCACGAGACATCTGGTTCACCTGCTGCTTTTTCAGGTTTAAAGACACAAGCCTTTGTCAGTGCTAACAATGTGCACATACTGATGAAGAACTGCTATTATGTAATGATCCTATTCCTCTCCAGCTTTGTGTAAAACATTTATTCAAACTAAACAAAGACACAACATGTTTGTTTTATCCATTTATAATTACATTTAGTGTTGCAGAACACCTCTGAAACTGGGGCCTGAAGTTAGCTCTTGTTCTCACTTGCATTATAGCAGCTATAAACAGTCATTCGCTTACCAGCCTCTATTTTTTTTGCTATAGAGTATAAAGTATAAGACTTTATTTTTATAATTCATTATAGATAAGTAGCTGCATCCAATTGAAAAGCCAAAAATCTAAATATCTGGAGTTTGGGAAAGTGAGTGCTGGTAAAGACAACATCCCGGTGCAAGTCAAGTTGCAAGGGTTTTACTGAGATTCCTCCAAATATCCTGTACACTTTGGAACAGAATGGTGTTTTTTCTGGACCATGCTGAGACACACAATATGGTATCTCTGCACTACAACAACAAGAACAACAATGAAAAATTAAAATAACATGAACATTTTGTAAAAAGAAGGAATTAACTCCTCCAGGTTTAACAGCTTCAGCTAAACCAAAGTACCTAAACAAATCACAGTGCTAACGTTAGCCAGCTAATTCGTTAATGTTACTTTCCAACAGTATTGGTAGTAGATAGCCATGTTTGCCAATGATCTAACTAATGTATAAAGACGTAAGACCAAGGTAAGTATTAAATAAAACACCAAAAACAATATTGCTAGCTAACGTAGGCTACCTATCATTTCGTTATTGACGCCTTTATGTAAGATCTTTATCAAGTTAGCTAGCATAGCCTAAGGTTATCTCGTATATCCTCCATTATTGCTGTTTATCATGTGACAGGAGAAAGGCTGACTAATTACGGTAACAACTAAGCAGGGTGTCGGGGTTTAACCTTCCAAATTGTAACATTAACAAATAAATTGAATTGTTAATTTGAGTCTGGTGGAGTTAGCAAGAACTTCTAAGAACTAAAACATTCAACACATTTAGGCTGCTTTAGAACCTGATTCTACATTCATAACTACGTAAATATATAAATAGTAAAATTTAGACATGCAAATAAACAGCGTAAACTGCATCTGTGAATAGTTTAACTCCTGATTTGGTTTTTAGATTTGAGTATGCAGCATAATGTCAGCTTCTCAAGACACCTGGGTGTTGGGTATTGATTTTATCTGTCAACAGCGATATAATGCCAATAAAAATTCTCTGCCTCTTACAGCATAGAATTTCCAGTTGTTTCATCACTGGGGACAAAACCTAAAGCTCTCTGTGTTTGCTCAATCTAACCTGTGCTTTTGAAAGAAGCTGCCAGAGTGTCTGGAACAAGTAATCGCCCAGCTCCATCTAAAACCAATTACATCCCCATTCGTGATGTATTGCAGGAGTGCAGGCTGTTCAGAAGAACGAGGGCACGTGAATCGAAAGCAGTTTAACGTGAAAGAGGAATTTATAACCCCATCACGCGTGAAAAGGTACTTGTGTTCCCTGTGTGCTTTTGCCAGTCCCTTCAGAGGCGCATAAAATATATTTAATATGTGGGTGTACCAAGGGCATTGTAGGAAGCCATTCTTTATGAAAGATATAAATTAATCAAAGGTCATAATAATAAACAGACGATGAGAGCTAGGAGATACAAGATACCTTTATTGTCATTATACAACTACAATGACGTCAAGCCTATAGAAGCCTAGTTAAGTCGAAACTGTAAAAATGAAGTTAAAGTAGGTTAAAACTATTAAAAGTAAAAAAAAATAACAAAGATAATATATAGTATAAAATACTATACTAGTTGGAGGAATATTACACAAAACAGATTATTGCACTTGGGGCGTAGAGGGTTGAATTATAATTATTGCACTTAGAATAAGTAATAATAACAACAGTCACAGTAGTTGACATGTAATACAGTCAGTGCTATTAAATTGGATGGCAACATACTGTAGATCAGCATGTAGTGCGTCCAGTACAGTTCCAGTGGTGGTGCTGATCTCTGCAGCTGTTCTTAGCTCTTCTGTTGCAGCAGGTTCTATAGATTTCTTCCAGTGTTGGAGGCTGTGAGCCAGTAATCCTCTGGGCCATTTTGATAATGTGCTGAAGAGCCTTCCTGTTTTCAGAGACTTGAGTACCATGCTGATCATGGCCCCTAGGGCGCACCTGTAAAAGTTGACCTGCAGCTGTTGTAGGAGTTGTGTTTTCTCCTCTGAAGCCTCTGAAGACCTTATTTGGCCATCGCTGTTGTCTTGATGGACCGCGATATGTCTGATATGGACTCCAAGGAATCTGAAGCTCTGCTTTGCTTGTCTTAATATATGCTCTCGCTCTCTCTCTCACTTTGTCTCTCATGTTGTCACTCTTGAAAATATTGCAAAACAATAAACACTGTTCTATAGCATGCATTAGCTACTTCCCCCTGATGCCAGGAATATGCAGGAATGTACCAACAAACAAGGGGAAAAAACAGACTGTTGTAAAGGTCTCTCAAAAGCAATAAAACAGATTTCTGGCTTCATAACATGACCGGTGTATGCCAAATAAATTCCCAGCCTGCAGTATGCTTGTGTCTAAGGTAATGTTGCAACTGTTTAATCACAGTTGTTGAATCGACTGAAAAGCCGGAGCCAAGCGCTACCTTCATTTCAGGACAAAGACAGAAGCCAGGATAAATCTGGAAAGTCTTCTGCATAATAATAAACGGAGGTTAAGATTCACAAGGTGCTCTTAAGCCGCGGGCCAAGTTAATATTGAAGAGAGATTTGTCTCGAGTGACATTCAAACGATACAAAACCCACCAGGAAAACAGTTTAGCAAGTTCAAGCAGCCAGTCAGCCAGCACGAGTTCATGTGAATAATTAGCCTAGCGTTCATTTGAGGGTAATTTTGCATATAGTGAGACGGTGACATGAACAAAAACATAAGAGTCTCTTGATGTTGCTTAACTTGTTTGGGAGGGTTTTTTTAATCCTCTGTCTTTATGAGCACAGTCTCCATGGACAGGGCTGATTCAATGAGCTCTTGGCTCATTAACGTAGAACAGAATAGCGCAATGCTTATCTTTGAAAAAAAACTCATTACACGGCGCACCAGAGTCTTTGTGCAATCTGTTGACATCATTCTTCTTTAAAAAGGGTAATTTGACAGCATACAGAGGAAAGGAAAATACGGCTAGATAAATGATTAGGCTATATTTACAGATCGGTTGCTATCCGATCCTATAACCTTATACAGCAACACAGGCTTCTAATTATTGTACTAGTTTAAAAAGAAAAACAGGGGTTTTTGCTTATCGCAAATTATGGTTTGGATGTAATTAAGAGTTAATGGGTTGCAATAACACACCAATGACATCAAATTGCACACAGCACATCGACCATGTTAATGGCAATGTGTTATATGGAAAGGAAGTGATCAGGGTGCTATAAAATATGATGGGTTTCCTATGAAGTAGGTGATGATTGACTGAAATTGAGCCAGAGCAGCCTGTTGAATGAACTTGGGCCAGTCGCATTTATTTTCATCTGTAGTCTAATTAACCTATTAGCCCTTTATACTCTGCAACAGAAATGATCTACCAGAGCCTATATTGGTATGTTTGCTATATGTTTGCTATAATGAGGTTTTTTTAAGTATCTTCAAATGCTACCCATCCCTAAAATCTGTACAAAAGCCTTTATAAACCAATAGACCATAGTAACTGGAAAAATATGGACATTATCTTTTAACAAATTTTTACCCAGCTCTCCCCTATCATACTATATGTCGGCGTCCAGCATAGAAGGATGAAGTCTAACACATGCTTCCAATAAGACATGTGATGTCAGGCAATTTTTTTAATCCTGCTATTATTCCTGGAGGAAAGCAGAAAGTGCTATCTACCCTCTTCTGCATACATAAGCTCATAGATGAACACAAAAGACTACGTAGTGTTGCTGTGACTGACAGGACAAGGACAGTAATGGCATTCTCCACACGCAAACAGCACGACTAATTTTCCTCTCTTGACTCCAGGTCATGGATGAGTGTAGCATCATCAAACTCGTGATCTCTCCATGATAGAGCAAGCGCTTTTCTGTTGCACCAATCTCCTGAACATCTTTATCTAAAGTCAATGAAAAGACCATAGACAAAACTCTGGGAGGTTTTAACTGTGTAAGGTAAAGTGTCTACCTTGAAGCATGACTTGACGCCTCATTAAGGAATGGCTTTGAGAATGTGTCCAGTTGTGCCTGCTTGTTTCAAATACTCTGCACTCCAACCACATATAACCAAGCATATTCGATCTTAAAGTCTCGTTCCGTGAAACAAAAATATATGGCAATTATATTTGAAAATATAATGGAATATATTAAATAACACATTTCCATATATGTGCAACTAGTGCTTATATTTTCCAATATACTGTACTGTAATATATGCATGGACTATGTATGGCTATGTAATTCTACATATATATGGTTTCAGATAGTGTATTTTATAACCATTACAAACACATGGACAGTAACGGTGCCTTTGGAACCACAGAATTGGGGGACCAGGGTTTGATTCCTGACCAAGGCAATCTATATATATTATATTATATTACAAATATAATTAAATAGTTATTAATTGTGGTGTACATACATTGCAAATATATTACCGTTTCCTATATTCCGTATATGAAATGTGGCAATTCCTTATGTATTCTGCAATATATTGTAATAATTCTAGCACAGTATATTATTCTGCATATTTTCAATATATTTAAGATAGAACTATTTGGGTAATTTTTAATCAGTATCAGTTAGTGTAGCCAAGAGGAATGTTGGCTTTATTAAATCTTTTTTAATAAACCAGTAAATGAGAAGACGAAATAATTTAATATATCGACAGTTAATATATAGGGAAATATATTTTCTTTGCTTAAGGGTTCACCGGCCTTTTAAAGAAACACCGCCATCGTCCAGGTGCAGGAAACTATTCTTTTGCAAATGCTAATCTCGCTGTCTTATTAATGCCAGGACAGATGAAAGAGAAGCCGCTGATGGAATGACCGTTTACACCTGCTTTACTTAAGTGATAAGTGGAAGTTGTTTAACAGATGTTCCGCATGAGTAAATGTGTAATTAATTAATAACATAAAAATTGGGAACTATTGGCACACTGCTGTGGTATAAGAGGAATAACACACGTCATGTTGTTATTGGAAAATAATCAACTTTGGCATTGTAACAGCACTGTCACCATAAACAACTTCAACACAGTTGGCTAGAAAGCTTCAATGCTTCATAGAGCTTCATCTCACGTAGCGTTAATTCAGCATTGTTTTCTCTTGAGTCACATATTGAGGAAAATTAGCCGCTCTTCTGCTGTGCAGATGCTCATTAGGAGTTTTTTTATGACAGACCTGAAACTGTGGTCTGTGAATAAATTTACCAGACCACAAACTCTGATGCCTCATGAAAGGAAAAATCCATCCTGAAACGCATAAAATATGTCTATACTGAATTATGTGCAATGTGTTTAGTGATTCTGGAGTTCATTTGTTGGCAATGATGTTTAATAGGAGGAAAAAAAACCCTAGGTTAACAATCACCATAAAAGACAATATAAAAGAGCTGTTAAAGCTCTGCTGCATCACTCTTTACAGGTAGGTGAATGGCATTATGGGCTATGTAGTGAAAATAGACCAGCATTTCGGTAAAAGAAGTTCAGACACACACACAAAAAAAGTCATTACAAAAATTTATCTTGGATGCCACTGAAGAGCCATGTTAATTATAAAGATTAACGTGCAAGACGTTCAGGGCTGATATTTTTCCTTTAAACAAATTGAAGAAGACATGAGTTTTCCGTGCTATCAGCTTGAAGCAATAAACACAGATAACAAAAGACTGTTCCTTTTACATAGCCAGCAGCTGAAAGAGCACCATTTCTTGTTCGGCACAAACCTCTAGAGATGTGTCTTTTTTCCTCCTCAACCTGTTTTTGTAGCAAGCACCACTCTCAATGTGGTCCTTATTGATTTCCGACCTGTCACAAGCTCAGGACATATGTCAGCTTTTATATCTGCTCTGAGTAGGCACTGGGCTGATAGGAGCACCATGGCCCATTAGTTATGGGGCAATAAAAGCCCACGGAGTGGCTGTGCAGAGCCAATAATCACATCAACTGCTTGAAATTGTTTTAAGAACAATCTAAATGCAAGAGACAAACCAAAACTGGATGGTTTCATTTATTTTCAAAAGAAAAGCCACACCACTATTATGGGCCCATGTGCTCCCTGTGCCAGGATTCAATAAATGCATTTATAAGGCCATTTGTTTAGATGAGTTCTCAAAATGTTTTCTTATGCTACCAGCGAATGTTTAATGACCTCTAAAATTTGTTTTAACTGAAAGTGATTAAAGCTAATGTGTTTTTCTGTTGATGTGCATTGAAAAGAATGATGTAGCTAGTTTTGAATAATGTTTACTCTGAGAATATTTAACATGAGAACATAATTTTTTTATGGAAACAGCAAAACAGTTTATCAAAACCATTATCCTAAGGAACATTTAATATTAGTTTCTTTTTGTGCTGTAATGTGTTTTGCGCTGGTACACCATTCATTAAGACAATCTGGTCATCTTTCAGAAATGCACTTTCGATCACATTATTTGTGAACCCTGTCCCCTGGGATACTTCATTCTGTAAAGTAGCAGTTCATATCATTTATCCATCAGCTGTGCAGAAAATATATAATATTAGCAATGTTTCATAATGCTGTATAGGTATAGAATGAGAAAGGTTTGGAACAAGAAAAATAAAATAAGCATGATCGGGGGGAAAAAATGGAAACACTGACCTCTGCTGGACAAAGAGAAGAAATACGTTTCTCAGTTTGACGCCGCCCAAAAAACTGACAAAAACAAAAGGCAGACGAACAAGCAAACAAATAAATAATAGGCAAAAAAAATGCAAAGAACCAAACAATTAAAATGTGTAATCCTTTAAGAAATGATCTTTTTATGATAAAACTTTCATTTTAATGACAAATACATGTACTAAAACGGCTTTAAAAGATCTCTACGTTTTTATCCTTGAAAAACAATGTAAAGATCTGTGAATATGCAAAATATTTGTATGCTCTTTTTTCAAGTATAACGCTTGTATTTATTCTGTCGAGTAGTCTTTCTTTCTTTCCAAACATAATTAATTTTATCCTTCAGACCTTCTGATTAATCACAGCAACTTCAGAAGGAACAGTTTGCGCGTTTTCCGTTCATACCGGAAGTGAGAGTTGTTTTGATTCGTGACGTCACACGGAAATCAGAAAGTAAAAGTTAGCTTAGCACTGACGGTCGCGAGACTTCAAGATGTCTGGTATTTTATACAAGGTATCAGCTTTTATTCTTCACTCTTCCGTATTTCTGTACACTTTTAAGCATGACTTATCACGGAATATTTTTTTATTCGCTGAACAACGGTAAGGTAATTAGCACAGCTATTATTAGAAACATGTAACCTAAATTTTTTTCTTCCCCAAATGTCTTAACTTTACATACGTTATTGGACACGCTGTACAACAATAAACATTTCAATTTCAAGTAATGTTGTTCTTCGGTTTAAATAAAAACACTAGTGCTTTAATAAATAGTCGTGAAGTTAATAAATCGTTAATGCACGTGCACTTTCACGAGGTACCTATTTATTATATATATGACTAGCAGTGCTGTCATTATTTATTTTTGTTTTATATGTAGCCTGCTATCCATTTAGTGCTTCCCAAATGTACCGCCATGCACTTCATAAGTGCACTACATAGGGCACGGATTAAATCTTCATCACCCTACGTAGTGCGCACTAAATGTAATAGGATTTAGGATTCAGCCTAAAATTCTTCTGAGAGGCGACAAACAGGAAGTTTCTTTAGCAACCTGGCAGCGTTGGTTTGAAGTGCAGCGCATCCTTATCCGGTATGGTTACATTTCTATGACCAATGGGGCATTTATGCATGCAATGTGCACGAGAATACGTAATAGCTGTGACTAAACTTGCCATTAAGGTTACTTTGTAGCAGGGTGTCTGGTGTAAATGTGCTAGCAGGACTGAGCCCTGGTTTGGTGCCTCTTGTGTCAAAGATAAAAATGACATCATTAAGGTTTCCTTTCCCCCTTCCACATCAGATTATTTGCTGTTGCCAAGGGTATCAGCACCACCAAGGATGGAAAGAAAACTACACACTATGGTAGGAATAAGGGAGAAGTGATGCTGGGACTGAGTTCTTTCTAGCCCAGACTGTAGATTCAGTGGCAGTCCTGCCATGTGATTACACAGAGATTTGACTCCATTTTGGGCTGTTCGTATGCAATACGTAACGAACGTGAATGGTTTGGATTGTTTACTCATCCTTCTGCCTGTAGGAGAAACTTAAAAACTCAAATGTAGACAAAACTGTAAGTTTTCGTTCTCGGTTTGAACGAAAGTGTTACAACTTTTCCTTTTTGTATGGTTGGTATTCGGAGCAAACACGACATGAAGCCAGTAGAGCATTACGGACTTGAAATAAGGGGGAAATAATAATAATAATGCAACTGCTTATCTTACAAATAGTATTTGTAATGCTCCACAACTCATCGCTGCATGATATTTCCCAATGCTGTTAAAATTGCAAAATGCTTTTAACATCTTCCTCTTATCACCTTGTATACCACAGGAAGCCTCAGGCTATATGATCAGCAGCATGAGATCTTGAGTCTGGTGGTGTAGAGATGGCTGAAAAGATGGACTCGGTCCCGACTGGGGCTGGAACAGTTGGGAAGCATGTCAAGCAGAGGTACTGCAGCAGCACACACTCAAAAGGGCTGATGGATGGGCTCCTGGGTCTGCGTGAAGGAGGAATACTGTTTGACGTTGTGCTGCTGGTGGAAGGGAAGCCTGTTGAAGCTCACCGCATCCTCCTGGCTGCTTCCTGTGACTACTTCAGGTCAGCGGGTTATTAGCAGTCAGAGTTTTTATTTTAGGCTTCACCTGTTCTCACCTGCCTGTAGAACCAGACCCTGGGGGAAACACACCAAATGGACAAAACACTGCATTCAAACACAACCCTAGTCCATCCGAGCGCATAAACATTGTACAACAAACATTACTAATTTGGTGGTTGTGTTTTTCCAAGCATTCTCCAAATGATTCCTGTAGTTACACTGTATTGATCTATTATTTTTCCTTCCCTTCCAGAGGCATGTTTGCTGGCGGTTTGCGGGAGATGCAGCAAACTGAGATCCCAATTCATGGAGTCACACACACTGCCATGACCAAAGTGCTAGATTTCATCTACACATCTGAGCTGGAGCTGGATCTGGACACAGTGCAGGAGGTGCTCTGTGCTGCCACGCTCCTGCAGGTAAAGCCTTCAACGTGCTCTTCTGTCTCTGCACCTAACCATCATGACACTTCAACAAATATGCTTTATTTTAGTTTCACGAGTGCTGACATGGCATCAGTTTTTGTTGATGTTTTCCGCATCACGCATGTTTAAAACCTTCGCTGAAAGTTGTCCTTGTGTGAAACCATACAAAAACATAATCCATGGTGAAATTTAAAATTTCAATGCAGACAACGTATTAGAGCGAAGTTGTAAAAAAAGAGCATAAACATTGCACGCAAAAGATTGTTCATCCACCCAGAAGGATTTTAGAGTACTGATCAATGAAAATGCCATTTCTTTTATTCGTTCATTCTTTCTTTCCTTTCCTTCAGGTCCAGGATGTGATTGGCTTCTGCTGTGAGTTCCTCTTCTCATGGATGGACAACGATAACATCCTGGAGGTGGAGAAGCTGGCCGACACCTACGGGCTAGAGCAGCTCGGCGAGAAGGTGCACTCCTACCTCCTGAAGAACATCCAGACCTTCTCACGCACACCTGTATACCGCCAGCTGCCGTCTCATAAGGTGCTGCATGTGCTGTCGAGTGATGAGCTGGAGGTAAGCTCAGAAAGCGAGGTGTTCGAGGCAGCACTGCACTATTACTACAGCCCTGAGCAGGTGGAGAAGGGCCAAGTGTGCCTGCAGGTGAGACACGTCACTCCAGGTGCACTAAGCATAAATATAATGCATTCGATTTTACAGAAGATTTTATTAACTGGCTATGAAGTCCATCCATCCATCCATTATCTATACCGCTTTATCCATCCGGGTCGCGGGGAAGCTGGAGCCAATCCCAGCATCTTCTGGCGAGAGGCGGGGTACACCCTGGGCAGGTCCACCACCGGGCCAACACAGACAAACAACCACACACGCTCGCATTCACACCTATGGGCAATTTAGTGTAGCCTAATCTTTGCTTCCTGTAGTCTTTGGACTGTGGGAGGAAACCGGAGCACCCGGAGGAAACCCACGCACGGGGAGAACATGCAAACTCCACACAGAAAGGCACCCTGGGTGATCCGTGGATCGAACCCAGGACCTTCTTGCTGTGAGGTGACAGTGCTAACCACTGCACCCCCGTGCCGCTGGCTATGAAGTCAGACATCGTAAACCGAGATCCTGTTCTTTATATGTTACTTAACAAAACTCAGTTTAGTTCTTTGAGAACAGGATTAGAATAACCAGTTGAGAGAGCTGCATGCTCCTGTATTTATTATCAGTGTCTCCCTTCCCCATGTTCACACTTTAATTAAAAGGTTTATACATAGAGATAAGCGAACTGTGAGAATTATAAAGTTGAATTACTATTAAATAATTATTAAGAAATTTATGTAATGTGGCCTTTGGTTCTGATTTGTGTTTAGGAGCCTATGTGCATGATGGAAGCCGTGCGTTTCTGTCTCATGGATCAAGCCGCCCTGCAGCGCCTCTATGGATGCCTGGAACCATGCCAGCTGCGTAACAGTATCTCCACTGCCCTGCACTACCACGGCAACAAACTTTGGCAGCCAGTCATGCAGACCCCTCTGAGCCAGCCACGCTCCAACAGTCACTGCATTCTGGGGTTTGGAGGCATGTTTTCTTCTGGCGTGCTGGCGGACAACGAGGAACGCTTCCAGGTGTTCCAACCATCCTGGGAAGAGTGGCGCAACCTCGGAGGGGCGGACGGCGCACCCCGCATGTCCAACATGGGCATCGCAATGCTCAATAACTTTGTTTACCTGGTGGGCGGAGACAACAACACAAGCGGGTTCAGAGCTGAGTCACGGTGCTGGAGGTGAGCAAGTAACCATAGCAGTTTATAATAAAATTATCATCATTACCCTTCCTTATTGACAAGGCTTAAGGTCAAGGATCAGCCAGACTATGCTAACATGACCGTGTAATTGCGGTAATGTAAAAGCAGGGCGTGTGCTGAGTCATAAAGCGCATTCATAATAACATAATGACTCATTGTGGTTGTGGCTGGATAGTCTTCAATGTCTGTGCTGTTTAAGTGTTGAAGACATCCTGAGTGTGGCTTACTTTACCAGATACGATCCTCGATACAACTCCTGGTGTGATGTTGAACCTCTTCAGCAGCAGCATGCTGACCACTGTGTGTGTGTGGTGGATGACCGCATCTACGCCATTGGAGGTCGTGACTACAGCACAGAGCTGGACAGTGTGGAGCGCTATAATCCCCAAACGAACACCTGGGAGTATGTGGCTCCACTCAAACGTGAGGTAGCCACAAATGTGGTGCAACATTCATGATGCATGAATGTGTGTATCATCCTACTGCAGGTTTACGTTAATAGCGAATGATTTTGTTTAGTAGTTTGCGGTTATGGATTATAGTCAATCCGTGTAGGTGTACGCCCATGCTGGAGCAGTGGTTGATGGGAAGATCCTCATCGCATGTGGCCGGCGAGGGATGGCATACCTGAAGGAGACCTACTGCTACGACCCTCGTGCCAACCAGTGGAGCGCATGTGCTGAGGGCCCTGTCGAGCGAGCCTGGCACGGGATGGCGGTGTACGGAGGGCGCGCTTACGTCATCGGGGGAAGCAATGACGGCTGTGGCTACAGACGGGATGTTCTGAAGGCTAGTACACATTAACATTAACAATGTAAAAGCCTCTGCTCATGATATTGAAAAAAAAAAAAAAACTTTTTTGGATGGATTTTTTGTATTCTAAATCAAGGTTCCTCTAATTAGTTTCCTCTAAGGGCTACAGTTTTTCAGCAGTACAAAGCAAAAGGTCAAAGCCTCCTCATTATTACATTTAACGTTTTTTTTATTGCACATTTTTTATTATTATTAGTAAAAGTTGTACTAGTAGTATCTTGTGGGTTATGCATTGTATAGCTTATCGAAGCACTTTTATTTAAAAAAAAAAAAAAAAAAAAGATCTCCAGCTGACTGTCTTGATCCAATCTAATCTGAAAAAGCCAAAATCGTCACTCTAATTAGGCACCACTTCATTTTTTTTTTTCTTAACACAGTCAGGATCTGAGAGCAAGCAATTAAGAAGTTCCACAAAGATTTAAATTTCTTCATTTAATTGCTATTCTGTGGCAATAAAAGTGATTGAACTGTAATAAGACGAATTCCAGATGTTTCAAATCTTTTGCCTGACTTTGTAAGTTAGAAAGAAAATGCACTTGATAAAATTAAATCTAATCACAATATTGTACAAATGTGAAATATGGAAAAATTCTGGAAATTTATTGTGAACAAGACAATTTGGAAAAAGTTGTGAGAGAGTAATTCTTTTCACGTTCCTGCAGGTGGCGTGCTATAACGCAGCTGAAGACTCCTGGTCTGTGGTGTGTCCTCTCCCGGCGGGGCATGGTGAACCCGGCATGGCAGTGTTAGACGGGCGGATCTACGTGTTGGGTGGAAGGTCACATGACAAAGGCAGTCGCATGAAGTATGTGCATATCTATGACCCTGAGGATGACTGCTGGGAGAACGCCGTTCCTCTGGACAGCCGAGTGTCCGGCCTGGCTGCCTGTGTGGCCCTGATGCCTAGAAACACACTCCCACAGGCTCGCTGCAACACACGCAGAGCCAAAGCATTATGGGAGGACTGGGACGATTCGGACCACTCCAGCGAGGACGGCTGAGGCAGGTTTTAGACAAAGTAATCTCACAGTCTCAGTATGTGTGTTGGTGGGATGCAGTCTCCTTTTACAAAGCCATGCTGTCAGTACATGATGGTGTGACCTTTAGGGATGGGTATTGTGGCAAATGTCATATCACAATACGTACAGGCACAACCACGTTACATGGCATTTAGTTTTGCTAACAAAAAAGTCATTCATAAACCTGCTGTAATCAATACTTTAGATACTATTTTATTTAACAGTAGCAAAAATTAATTATTTACAACAAACAAAATGAAATAATCAATACAAAAATCAGATTTTAACATCCTGCAACATATAAAGAAGGTGAGTGTTGATGTGCGATGTCTCACAGTACCAATATTAAACAGTCCTGTATGACTGCGCTGTTAACGTTTCCATTCTCATTGGTCAGAAGGTGATTAACCATCACGGTAATTCAAAACATATCGTTTCTATAGTGACAGCTTCCACAGGGACTTGTAAGGCAGACGCTCC
The DNA here is from genome assembly GCA_030068235.1 of Notoglanidium macrostoma. Taxonomy (NCBI): domain Eukaryota; kingdom Metazoa; phylum Chordata; class Actinopteri; order Siluriformes; family Auchenoglanididae; genus Notoglanidium; species Notoglanidium macrostoma. The sequence continues at coordinate 21,683,573 of JAQQZR010000039.1, read as the reverse complement.
ACACAAAAACATGTGTTTGGTGAAAAAACGTTGTGATCTGGTGTTTTCTGTTTACTTTATTGATATTTAAATGTTTATTTAGTATTTTGAGGAAGCATCTCCAGTGTCAGTGAAAATCTTCAGGATGGAAGACTTTGTGCTTTCTCGGTAACAGGACCATCTCTGGGGGGGTTTTTTTCTTTGGTTTTTTCCCTTATTAACCTCCGAGAGAGAAAATGGAGGCTCCTTATTTAAACTTGAGCAAAAGTTGGCATTGCTCATTCGTTCACTGACCTGCATGCATGTAAATAGCATGACGCTTTTATGTTGATGATGCATAATCCGCCTACGTATGACTGTGATTTTTCTGTCCTGTGTCCAAAACGTCACCGGCAGTAACTTTGTGAGAATGTTTTAAGACAATTATGATGAAACTGCTATACATGCACTTTGTTTTTTGCACTGGCTGTGCCTTTCGCTTTTCTTGTTCACTGAATTTTCATGTTGGGGTAGAGTTTTTAGTCTGAAAGAAATGATTTGGAGAAGAACGTAGGTACCACATAGACGTAAGGGTTTTTAATTGTTCTCTTAAAATCGTTGCCTTTCTAAAAGAATCGCAGCAAGTCGCATGTCTAAGAGAGAATTAATCTGGATGAACAGTTGGGTTGTTTCTTGTGGCTCCTAGGAACGAAAAAGGAACTAACTATGCATGTAGATAACGGTTATAGATATGTTCTTAGACAGAGAAACTGGAGAAGGCGGAGCACAACGTGCCACTAAAGTATATATTTATATTAATAATATTGATTCCAATCCATAATCCTGAGCCCCTATTCGATTTGCCCTGTTATATAGACTCTTCATTCAAACTGAAAATGTTTATGATGTACATTGTGTGTGGAAATGCGATGCAGTTCTTTACATGTATTATGTTACTGATGGCAGTGAGGAGGAAAAACAAAGACTCAAAAGGTGAACACACATTTGGCACCGTATGTCTGAACACGATTAGTTTCTAATCTGACCTCATGTCCATGGCCAGGTGTCAGTCACCTCTGAGCTAGATTTATCAGCAAGTTCACAGACATGATGTTTTACCATCATAGCTTTTAGGTGATCTAAAACAATATGAAAATGTATATTAAAAAAATACTTTCCTCAGGATTTATTTCCCATGTTTAATAATATCTCATCCTGTCTTTTGTGTGGAAGACTAAGTACTTATAAATATTTGATTTGAAATTTCATATCTGGAAACATTAAATTTGAAGTTGCACAAATAAAATCGCATTACTTCGTTGTTCTCAATAGCTTTTTCTACTGCCACCTTAAACAGCAGGCATCCGAAATTCCTAATCTAAAGTGTGGATAACATTTTTAATGAAATAATAATTTGGAAGGTTTTTTTTTTTTTTTTTTTTTTTTTTTTTTAAATTGCAGATTCTGCCTATGTAAAGACAGGCACCTATTTACTGTCCATCACACATTTTTTGTAAAATAAAAAGAAAGTCCAGCATTAATCTTTTATTATTACCCACGTCTGTCTTAGAGTATAAAAGCAATAAGAAACTTGCCTATACTTCTCTCTGTTTAATTCCAAATGTTTTACATGTGTCATCTCCTGGGAAAGCTCAGCTCACATGACTAGAATCTACAAATTGCCGTTACACAAATGAATACATGCATAAATGTATGACTTGTTGATTTTATATTATAAACCCTGTCAGTAAACATAAAAGTGCTTTGCGTGGGTCAGTTTGAACATGTGGGTTTTAAATAAAAAGCTGTCATGATGAGAAAATTTTCAATGATTAGTTAATAGTGCCTAAAGTTTAAAAAAAAAAAATTTCTTTGAAATGGATAAATTAGCTGAATATTTGTACTAATAATGTTGACTGGATTTAAACAGAAAAAATCTATATATCTGTAACTCTTAGGCACCCAATCAATTTTTTTTTTTCCTGAAATTGTTCCTAATTTGTTCATTTCTAATTCTCATCCATCAGTTAGTTCTCTCCTCTTTCTTACAACACCACCAACCAGGTTATCAAGTGCTTTCTCCGAGGCACGTGAAGCCAGCCAACCGCTTCTTTTCAAACTGCTTGCCTGTGCGTCACCAGGGGGCAGCGTAACACACTCGGAGGGTACCTTCAGAGCACATGAGTTCATAGATGCCCATGATTGGCTGGTGTCCCTATGAGTGACTGGGGAGAGAGCGTATGCCACCCCTCCCTCCCTGAGAACACAGGCCACTTTTGCTCTCTGAGCTCTCAGCGACGGGCAGCTATGGCATTATGGCATCACCGGGCTTCGAACTCGCGAACTGGCCCTATCCATTTTTTTTTTTTTTTTTTTTTTTTTTTTTAATACTTACCTTGACTTAGATGTTTATTTTATGAATCCTGCATTAAAAATCATTTTAGTCTTCTTAACATTACTTTTCCAACCAAAATGAAATGTTTTGGTAGGAAAGTGTTCGTATGTCAATAAAGAACGTAACATATTAAGTAATAGGCCACATTTTTAGACAAAAAAATTCTCAAGACGAACTTTCTCCAACAATATGATTTGCTTAGGAACAGTGTACATGTAGTGTGTAGCTTATACTCATGCAGAAAAGCTGCACATGTGCCAGCTCTCGCTTCACGTTTTTTGTTTTGTTTTGTTTTGAGTTTAACAATTATTTAAATTACAGGCTTAATACTTCGAACATAACATCATGAGCATGTTTACTTTTTAAATCATGTTCAAGTTTCCCCATATCCCCATGCCGTACATTCTTATGGGAAACCGAAAGACGTGCCGTGTCGCCTCTGTACCTGCAAAGTGATGATGTGGGTGAATTGTAACACCACTCAAACTTCAAACTTACATGTCCATCAGGAGTCTATGTTAAACTGTCAAGCATTCACTTCTAAAAAGATCACCGTGTTTCCATTAGGCAAATTTAAACATGTAATTTAATTGACTGCAGAGCTCGTGAACACGTTATGCGATTTTATTTATTTTCATTTTCCAATTTTTTCATATTACTGTATAATAATGGTGCTTTTTAAGGTGTGTCTGATTACTACAGTTTAACTGTAATTCTATTATTTCCAGTGGGATAACATTGGTGTAGAGATAAGTGTACACAACTGTACAGATTTCAGCTTTTGAACACGTAAGGGAAAACTATATTAGAAACTTACTGTTGTTTCTAATATAAAATGACATTATAAATGAGATGGTAGCTCATATTTTAGATGCATTGCTGGGTACCTGTTTGAGGAACATGTCCATGTCAAAATTGAGCAAATTTCATGAATTAAATTAATTCTATATTCATCCACAAGAGTGTTTTAAGTGTATATGTGTCTAACTATGCTTAGTGACTAGTGATTGTTCAGTAGGCCATGTGTAATCTAATACAGGTGGAAGGTGGAAGTAACCCTTACAGAGTGCGAGCTATCAAGACTGGATCTCACATACAACCGAAGACGGAAGGAACCCGGAGCTTACAGTGGATTTACGATGAGTGGTCCATCAGGTGAGTCAACATTATTGTCCAGTAGAGTTACTTCTAAGAAATTTCGTTAGTAGGGTTGCTTACTCAATGTGACGAAATTCCTGAAGATCCTGGATTGTTATGAATAAATGAACTGGCTGAATTAACAAACTAATTTAGCTGGCTCCCAGGAAATCAGCATCAATTACTACTTAGGCTTTAAGGATTGTTTTGTCAAGGACTATCTTGGCAAGTGAAAATATATCTTGAATATACTCAAATTTATGAGGCATTTCTAATGATAAAATTACAATAAACCAAATATAAGATTATTAAACCTTATTAGCCCTTCTAGACATTTGATCTTACTTTTTTTCTTTGCTAAATTAGCAACAAAAAATCTCTTATGGCAGACATTAGCGGGGTTAGAAATAAGAGATGTAGGCCAAAATGGACACGCTTGTACTATAGCGCTAACATTACACTGAGTGGATCCATCTCACTTGCCTGAGCAGCGTGGCCGAGTACTAACTATTGACCAAATTTAACATCTCTACGACTTAAGGCAAGGGAAAAAAAGAAGAAAGGAAAAACTATAGGGTTCCAGTATGTGTTTAGATCTAGAAGAAGAAGAAGGGTTAAAGACAATATAAATGTTTCGTGGGAAAAATAAAAATAAAAACACCATAGTGTGCCCAAAACAAGAGAGAGACCGACAGCGACCACACTGGTGTCTCAATTGACTGATTTTCAGCACATGGTCCACTGAGGACCTTATTGCTACAGATCCCTATAGAAGTATTGTATTGTGTAAAAACCTCTTTAGCTCCATTATCCCACTTGTGTGTGTTTGTGTTACTCAGCCCAGGAGAGCTCTTAGCACTTCACTTTACACCCAGCACTTTACTGCTGTACTGGTGTCCGGGGAGTGATTACATCTTATAAGACATGCTGTCTTTCATTAGAACACATTTCTTAAGAGCCGTGTGTCCAAATGCAGTCTCATTTGGTTGTGTGTGTGTCTTGAGGTTCATGGAGCATGAGGCAGGTCATTAGAGCCAGAGTGTGACAGGAGAGTTAAGAGAACCCTGGCGAGGTCACTCTGCACTTGAAAAGCTCCCTGCTGTCTTCATGACATATGACATGTGTAGCTGCAGTGTGGCCTGCCTTCTCCATCCCCTTCTGCTTAGATACAATTAGCCAAGAAAGGAGGAGATGGCCGTAAAAATGTGTCTGGGTTTCACTCGACAAATGCGCTTCAAAGAGACCTGTATTCACGCTTTCATTGTGTTGATGAAGTGATGGTTATTGTTTTCTGTAACCCACTGCAGTCTTGGCTTTTCTTTAAAGGGGCAATTCTACAAAGGTTCTGAAGCATGCCAAGGAACTAAAGTGACCTCGAACTCTTGTAAACAAGACCCACGTCATTCTCAAACAGTATTTGGTTTGCATTTCCACTGTTGTCATGTAAAATAACAAAAGCGATGTGACAAATCTGACATTTCATTTCTTAGCAAAATCGAAGTAACAGTGACCGTGAAGGAAATGGAGAACTTGTGTTGTTCTTTGTTGTTTTGCCTTGTTGTGGAAAGAAGATGTCAACATTTAATGTAGCTTTTTAAACCTGCTGTCAATTTTCATGCTTTTTGCACCTTTTTGCCACAAGCAGCATATCACAAAATACACTCCTGCAACATTTTTCAATTGCCACCTGTGTGAAAACAAGCTTAACTGAAATGGTCCACTTTGCTAGTCCACTAAAACTTGAAGCTGACAGAATGGCACGCAAGATGTTTGGTCATTCTTTGGAGCTTGTACTGGACTAATTTGTAATGGCCAACTTGATCCAGAACAGGAATTTTGAAAGTGTCTTTGCTGAGGTTCCCGTGGTTCTGAGTGTTCAAGACCTCTCCTGATCTTGATTAAACTTTCTGCTTTGCTGGTCTGAAGCTTCTATTTGGAATAATCAGTGATGGTGAGCATTGAAAAGTAGGTCTTGGTCCAGAGCACAAACTAAAAAGTTTTCTGGAAGCATTTGCTGAAACGCAACAGAAATTTCTGGCTTCCTGAAAAGGCTCCTGCACCTACAACATGCTTTAAGAGGACCATGCTGACTTCTATTGTATTTGCACAGACTCTGACATTTTCCTATCTTGGGCTACATCCATTGATGCGTTTTAGTTTTAAAATGGCATTATAAAATGAAATCAATCTGCTTCCATACTAACATGCCTGAAAACACATTTCACATGACTATTCATGTACACTGGGTTTTTTTTTTTTGGAAATGATTCACGTGATGGGAATCGTGACGAATCAGGGATGGATATGTCATGACTGGTAAGACCCAATCAGAAAGCGAAAGTGGGTGTCTGTCATTGTTTCCAAAAGCCTTTGTTTTCCCTCATCCACACTGAAACACAACCCCAGAGTTTTCAAACTAAAATGGGGCCCGAAGTGCTTCCAAAACTCTCTGTTTTAAGGACTTGGGGGTAGTGTGGACACAAGGTGTAATTGTAGCAAAAGTGATTGAAAACGAATCAGTATTAGTGTGGACATAGCATTGGTCTATCACTCAAGGTGGAGGTGAGCTATAGCAACACCATTTGGGGAGAGGTTTCTTCACCAGCAACTATGAGGTTAGCTTAAACTGTTGCTTCAGAACGGCAACAGATGTGGAAGATGTTGACACTTTGAATCATTCACTGAGACCAATTTCAACCATCTTATTGTTCTACCATCCTAAACATTCAATAGATTTATTAAATTACATAAAACCAATGTTCCCATGATCCCCCTTTGCCCTCTTTTTGAACTCATCCTTGCTTCCAAGTTCACCCAAGCCCTCTGATCTTGCTTGTTATCACTTGTCTTTCACACCACTGTATTTATCCGGTGATACAACACCAGGACACACTGTTGTCTTATCAGCTCCAGACACACTAAAACCTCACTGACCTCTTAACATTAGGGCTCATGTCACTGAGCTCAAAGAAATTCAGAGTTTCAATTTTTGAAACGGTCAGAACTTCTGAAGTTTCTGGGGGCTTTTCCACTATAAGAAAACAGGCTTAAATGGGAAATAACAGAGTTCGACTTCATTTTTAATGGACCATTCGCTATAAAACCCTAAAAGTGAGAGTTCTATGCTAAGTAATAATTCAAGAGTGCAGAGAAACATGATGACGTTATACTAGATATTGTCTGAAGACCTTTATCTTTAGTCCGTCGTGAAAACAAAGGAGACATAGGCTTGGGAGTGGAGGACGCATTTCACCAGTGAGGAGACATTGAAATGGAACGGCCTTGTGTCATGAGTGTGTTTAGACCTCAGAGAGAGAGAAATTAAACTGTTTGGTCTTGGCACAAAGTATTGTGTTTGGCAGAAACCAAAACAGATGGTTGTGGTAGCATCGTGATTTGGGCATGCTTTTCATCATCAAGGACTGGGAAACTGGGCCAGGTTTTAGTGCGAGATGAATGGAACCAATACATAGTAATCCTCGAAAAAATGTTTTAAGAAAACCTGCATGCACTGCACAACATTCAAAAACACATTCCTATGGTTATATAACACCCCTTTTATAACTGGCTGTCCGTTAATCAGCTGTAGCTTACTCATCGAACTGCACCTCTCATATGAGCTTTTTTCACCAATTTGCTGTTTACTTCTCTTCCATGGATGGCTTTTGGATGATGGGCCATTTCAAGCACTTAGAACGACTGAAAAAAAAACACAACAGAGGAGTTCTACAAAAAGAGTGGTTGAGATCTGGGTTCTGGTAGGTCAACATTGGCAAAGCATTTCTTCATAGACCGTACTTTGTGCACAAGGGCATTATCATGCTGGAGCAAAGTTCCTGTGAAGGGAATTTTTAAAGATACAGCATACAAACAAATTCATTCTTGAAAATAGAGTGTTTCAAACTATGCGGAAACGCTTGGCGGAAGGCCCACATATGGGTGTATTACGGTCAGGTGTCCACATACTTTTGGCCATGTACTGTAAATCAAATTTACTTAAAGTTCATATTCTGTTATCAATAGAGTAACAAATATGCATTTTTTCCCAATTTAGACATTATGATATGCTCCTCAACCAAATATGTACTATTTGCTGTATAGTGTCAATAGGCTGAACATCTGGACAAATGTAACATGGTTGTCAGTCTTCCACAAGTTTTTTGGGATTGAGGCACTTTAATTTTGCAGGCCAAAGTTTTCCATTGCTTCATCACTGAACAAAAAAAACCCAACAAAGATTTGGCTCCATGTAACCTACAGTACTCCCTGGAACCTGGAACTGCTATATGCATTCTGCTTTTATGCTAAATAGCATTCATTCAGTTGTACAACGTAACATATAATACACCACAGCTATTGGAGGATGTGACTTTTTAATGTTGTAATGTTACAAGAAATCCAACAGTTGCCATGGTATATAAATATTTTCCCTCGTTTTTTCTTTTCAGTTGCCAATTTTGTGATCATTATAAAACATGTTATACAGCTAAGTACAATATATATGTACAACCAATATAGACATTTATGTCCCATACAGGTATATAATTCTATTCAACTGAAACTGATGTAAATTCAGCTAGGAAAAAAGAAGAGAAAGCATCCTCTCAATTTGGAATTCATAGTCAGGAAGTTGGGAAGGTGTCCTCAACCCAAAACTAAGCATATATCTTTATCAACGTTGTTGCTCACATGGTCACAACAGTAAATATGTAGGTCTATTACTTCTCTACTTTTAGATTATAATCGTATTTGATTTAGATCAGGGGTGCCAAAGTCAAATTGACGTGATGTGACCCAGGACACTCAAGCATTTTTGTGAAATTTGCCAAATTAAATGTCGGGACAATATTTTGGTCCGTGAGCCTTGACTTAATCATACAGCCACATTAGTTGGATAAATATAACATTGACCATACAGTGTTGTTTAAGATTACTTGTATCAGTTACCTGTTTAGGTTGTTCCACATCCACATGTAGTTGTAATCGAATGTGCTCAGGATGAAAATGAGTTTAATTCTGTCAAGACTTTTAAATGTGCACACTATATTTAATCCAAAACATTTCTTTGCCAGACCATAATCACTTTAAGTGCCCATTGTTCATCAGATGCAAAACCCACCCATTTGGCTTTTGCCTAGATTTAATCTTTTTCAAAGTCTCGCATTTACTCTCAGTCACTTGTCCAGCCTGACGATGATTGCACTTATATTGTCTCAATCAATGAACAATGAACAGGCCAATCTTTGCAAATGCGGGACTGTCTCTGTTTCACACAGACTCGCACCCTCCCCCTTTACGACAGTGATTAGCACCTGAGATCAGGGACAGTGGCCGTCAATGTCTGCTCTTTTGAGATGTGAAACGAGCCAGCCACCCCCCTATTTTCACGCTGCTTAGGAGTCTTTCAATGTCACAGAAAAGCTTTCAGTATGAGCGTGTGCTCAGAAAGAGTACTGGAGTTGGGAGGGTGCCTCATTAGTGTCAACAATAGAAAGGGAAAATGAGCAAAACAAACAAGAAAAAAATGAATAAATCAACACCACATGGGGCAACCATAAAATAATGTATATTTGGGGGAAAAAGTAAAATGTGCTCTTATTTTACTTATGTTGTTCTTTATTCAGGTTATCATGTGTTGCATCAGATTCTTTCTTACCTCGAGATTTGAGTCTAACACAAGTGTTTTCTCTTTGTTAGTGCAGAAGAATTTTCAGTTGTTTTTTTTTTTTTTTGTTTGTTTTTTTTACCATGACTGTACCGTGTAACTGTTTTTGAAAACTTGATCCAAAAGAAGAACCCTTCAGCTTCACCCCTAATTTCATTGGGCATGTCTGTATTTAGAAAAATGTGCCGTAACTTGTTTTTGCAAACAAATCTTGAAAGAAATTATGCCTAGCAAAAGATTGAATCTTTCTAATGAAACAATGCAATAAATATTGCAACAGAAACCCTGGTTCCTGATGTTCTGATCCATTAGATGTCAGATCAGAGTAAGTAGTTAAGGATGTAACACAGCCCTTCTAATTACTCTCATCAGCTCTACCTGCTGACTCGCCTGTCTACTCCACTTCCCCCCTAAAAATAGGACATAACAAGCAACTAAGACTCTTCACATTTACATTAATGAGCACACAGAATTGTCACTGCAGAAAAGAAACCACAACGTCTGACTTTTACATAATATTTACTTTTTCCACACATCCAGTTTCTACAGTACCATTTTCAGCAACACCTTTTTTTTTTACAAAAATAATATTAAGCAGCAGTGAAACCATTCACTAAATAAATAAACACACCCATATTTCAGCCGTTTCAAAAGAAAGCAAGTCGTTTTGGAGCTCCAAGCAAGCAGCTAATACTTCTGACACAAGCTAAATATCTCTTTTAGGTCATTTGACCGTCATGCAGTCAGCGCTAGCTCTGTCTTGAAGTGAAGAAACTGAAGTGAACAGTAAGGTCCTCATCAAAAAGCTAATTTGCTAATTTACACGACCTTATTTTCTTCAAGTTTGACTAATCTCGGTCTCTCTCCAAACTCTTTGTGCACTTTTCTGATTTCCACACCGAGCAAGCCTCGAGTCCACACACTTTGTCCTACATCACCAGCAGGAGTATGAGAAGAGTGGGTACTGGCTCCAGTCAGCCATGTTAGCATGGTGATAGCCATGATGGACAGCTTGGGTCCCGTAGTCCGCTGCTAAGTGATGGTGATGGTGCGGGTGGGATGGGTACTGGGCTGAGCTTGTCCCACTCCACTGGCTCAGGGGCTGATCAGCGTTGTAGGGTGCATAGAGTGCATGATGAGCCAGCATGCCTGGCTTAGCCTGTGCCACAGCTACATTCAGCACCCCAGTATAGTCCTGTACACCAGTCGTGGCAGGAGGAGGACACTGTGGGACAACCAGTTCGGTGGCTTTGCTGTCCTGCTCAGGCACGGAGGCTATGTCAGGCACTCGAGATTCGAAGCTGGAGCGCCCAACACTGCTTCTAACACTGGAGGAGGTTGGTGATGGGGACTTGTTGTAATCAGGGAATCTGAGAAAAGATCAAGAATAACATTCAGTAAAAATCTTTTCTGATGCTTTAAATCCAATATATAAAGCTCAAGACCGCTTAATCACTTATTGTGTACATTGTGGCCAATGTATCATTTTCTGGATACATTCATTTATGGATCATCACACATACATTTGCAACAGTCCCTTTGTAAAGGAATGCTCAATAGGTACCTGTACGGCTGGTATGCGCTGTGTCCTGGCACGAGTTGTTCAGAGCTGTAAATGTCTCTAGGGTTAGAGCCCAGAGGGGAGTCTCTTCCCAGGCTGTGGCTGTTTTCCCTATCAGATGCTCCTCCCCATGGTGAATTTGGCTCGTCTTTAACTCCCTCCTTGCATCCAGCTCGTGCCTCTGCCAGTCCTTCGTAGGAAGAACGCCGCAAATCTGAAAGGTGTTAAAACGTCCCGTTAGTATGCGCCGAGTACTACAGCTACAAATCACAACCGACATGATTAGTTAATAAAGATGGACGTTGAATTGCCCATTGGGGTTGACCGCTTAGACCTGTACCTGTTGGGCTGTCTTGATCCGAGTCCCTGACCATCGAGGTCAGCCTCTTAGCCAGACGTTCAGTATCAGCCGGACCTCTGTTTGCACGTCTATGTAGGGCAAGAGGAAACGAAACATTTAGAATTGCCATTTTCTTAAGAAAAACAGGCAAGATATTCAGTGCAGTTCTGTTGCTGCAGTCGCTCACCTTTTTGAGTTCATGCCCTCATCTCTAAATCCCTTAGCAAAGGGGTTGTTGTCAATTTTCAGCTTGGTAATCTGTAAAAGGAAGCGCAACAACCATGAGCCACATACAAAGGAGTTGCCTGTATCTATGCTTGATATAACTGTGTGTAATGAGAGACAAACCTTGGTGTTCTGGTATGCCGTGACGGCAGTAAAGGAGGTCTCGGGGAACGTGAAAGTCTGGAACACACTCCAACGTACACTGTAGAGGTCATCAGCCTGCACGATGTGGAAGCGGGGATGGTAGCGATGCATGGAATGCAGGATGATCTGCACCACAGAGAAAAAAATGTCATTACTCATTGGCCGACTTTCATATTGTGTACGCCATCATTTGGTATTAACATCATTTTTAATTCTATGGCTGTGGGGGGAAAAGCAGATTTAATTGATTGGTCTTATGATGGCATCAGACAGTTTTAATCAAAAGTTCTAAAGGCAATTCATAACTTCTTTGATAATGCCATTTCTCAGGACCTCAGTAAAAGATCCCAGGATCTCTGTTAAGAAGAAGAGGCTTACATGTCCATGTTGGTCAAGGGCATTGTTGGTGAGTTTGAGCTTGAGAAAAGAGACAGGCTGCTTCATCCAATGGCTTCCTGGAGCTGGTGAGTCTGGGTGCAGATAAGTCCTGTAGGGTGGCTGTGGCTCAGCCTTTCCTGCCACCTCCCACTTATCCTTATTCCACTGGACACAAGAAATAAACTTGTTAGTTTCACCAAAAAATGGTCATGGTTATGAAGTTGAGTGCAAAAGTAACTGTCAAGGACAAGAAGATTCAACACATTGCCTTTGCCAGTGACAGAAGGTCTAAGGGTAGAGGGGGAGTGTGAGTTTGGGGAGGGGGACCCCCAGTTGCTCCTGTAAAAACAGGAAGAGTTTGGGCCCTTTGAAGTGGAGTGTGAGTTGTGTAATCAGTGGTGAGAGGACTCTGGACACACAGACGAGCACCAACTGCCCCGATCACTAATTTACCGTCTCCTAATTTTTTTTTTTTTTAGTATATTGATGTTCAGTGAACCACAAAAAACAAAAGGCAGAACATTTTTAGGTGGCCATTTCATTCTGGATAATTCTTCGATCCATCTTTACATCTTTTCCACATATTTACATCTTATAAACTGTTTTACATACGCCCAGTATTTTACCAAAGTCCCTCGATAAGGATATGGATGCATGTCTGTAGCGGGTAGAGAAAAGGACCGGCCAAAAGTCAATTCTTACCTTGTATCTGAAACCATCTTCCGGCACAATGTCCACCAGGAGGATGTACTTTGCATAGGGCACAAGTCCAGAAATATTTATCTTGCAATGGGGGAACATTCTCCTGCAATAGATACACAAAGGGTATATTTTGGTCATCATTTATACATTATTTATCGTAGGGAATATTCTTAACCTCAAAAGGGGCTACCCATTAAGGTGTCTTAGGTGGGGAATTTACCTTCCAGGCTTAGTGATGATCATCTCCGTACCAATCTCATGGAAAGACTTCCAGAGCTCAGGGTCCTCCAGGGTTATCCTGATGTTCCCTTGGTGAAAGGAGTCTGTTGCTCCAGCCATTGCAGGAGGTGGAATACTGAAGTTGTGTTTGAGGTCTGAGTAAAAGGGAACAAGGAAAGATAAGCATACGATTGAGTCCTCAAAGCATTCAAGTGAAGAATGAAAGTGTGTTTTTATTTTAACAAGACAGTAAGTCTAAATTTCACAAGAAACACTCAACACAATGAACAGTGATCAAACTTACCTCTGATAGCTTGCATTTCTTAAGACTCTTCGTCTGCAACAAGAATCAAAAGGAAGCAAAAGGCTGAAATAGTCAGTGTTTTCCGGAATCGTTTTCAGTCACAGCACCAAGCTCTCCATATGATTTCCTGAAGCTTAAGTTAGATCCACAACCAATCAAATTAAGTCCAGAGGTATGGAGAGGATGAGGGCATTCACCTTTCTGAGGAGCTCTGAGGACAACGGGCAGATTTAAGGGGATACTGATAGTGGGTGGAGCTTGGGCCCCCCTTCTCAGCCTTTGAAGTGCCCCAGGGATGAGTCAATGTCATGATGTGATTGGAGGATGGGTGAAATCAAAGAAACTTAGCAGAGCCTTGATAGAGTCCCAACAGGAAGGGGACCAGGCTGTCTTTATGAACTGCTAAAAGACTTTTAAGCAAATATGCACAGGGCTTCCAAGTCAACAATGAAATTTCGTTAATGCTGCTAGTAAAAGTGAGTGAGAGTATAGAGGAGCCACGGTCTAAATGGCATATTCACACTTTCACACAAACAGACTAGTGTGTACACTTGTTTGTTAATTCACACAGACTTATCCATTCATTTTCACTGGAGCAACAGATACAAGGTCATTATATCATCGGCAGTGAAGATCGTGAGCATGCTCAGATCAAGTTAGGGAATCCTATAAAATACACTATATTAGTTTTAATGTCTAAATGATTTAGCTAATATTATAATACCAGGGTAAGGAATGGAACAAACTATGTGGGTTTAGGAGGCTAAGTTACTTTTTTTTTTTTTTTAATTGAATACATTTGGTATTGAATAATGGACACGTTTTAAAATAATTTTGTACAATTTGTTCAGAGAGATAACGAGAAACCTGTTCAAAGAAAAATGTTTCTCCGTCACCAATTTATAAATGTTCACTCCAATAAATTTCGGCTCCATACTTCCAGTTTATTTTTATTTCTTTAATTATTTTCTTTAGAAAATGCGTCGATTCATTTTGTAGCTGAAGCTGCAGTGAAAAAAAATGATGTCCATTATAGGGACTGACGGAGAGGGACGTAAAAGCATTAATCATGACAGAATGCAGACCCTGAGGCAGACATGCAGGTGAGCTTACCTGCTTGTCCCCTGTGTGTGTGTGTGGTTGGAGTGTGTGTGTGTGTGGGGTGTTGTGTATTGCGGATTCGGTGTGTCTAGACGTGACGATGCTTCAGGACTTAATCTCATTAGGAGCACTCCTCATATGGATTTTCTATTCATGCAAAGAAAAAAAAGACAGACCACATTGAGATGGATTTGAAGAAATAGATAAAGAATGAGAGGTGGATGACACTGAGTGAAATTCAAAGAATAATCAAGGAACAGACAGCCAGAGTGGAAGAGGGTTGAGGGAGGAAATGGCAGCGAGGCAGTGAAAGAATTTGACTGTATGGCCCGGTACTTCACGGGCAGTTAGCACAATCAGGTCTCCAGCTACAGAGAACAAACAAATTAGCAGCACGAGCGGGTTTATCGGGGTGAATAATGTTTGGAGGGCATTCGTATTCATTTGCGAATGAAAGCGAGCTGATGTGTGTGTGCTTGACGTGCTGTATTCACAAACGAGGAAATAAGCATTGGAGTCAGTCTGGAGTCTGGAGCCTCTTCACAGACATGCTCTAAAATGCGAAATGAAATCTCAAAATGTGGCTTTTGATTTACTTTCGTGACTGGAAAACTACTACAAATGTCTCTGGTTTGGATTTTACAATCCCGTATCACATGAGAAGCTATCAAAGCTACACTATTTATTTACTTTGTTCAGCTTTACCTGGTGAATCGTAGGATTCTTCATAAAATCTTTAAATGTAACCCAAAAAATCCTTTACATCAAGGATTCTCAAATGTTTTGCAACCCCATAAGCCAATACAACTAATTATTCTAATGAACATAATCATAAACTACTGAAGTAATTGCTCATCATTATTTAAATGTGCACTTAATGTAAATTTTCCTTCATTTTTTTTTTTTACTCGGCAAAATTTTATTGGAATCGTCATTGGGTTCGAGTCGCCATTATTTATAGGCTGCTTGTTTTTGAGTTCTCGAGATTTGGATTTTTCCCTTTCGTGAGCAGTCAAACAGGGTAATAACTATAAGGACTCCGTAAATACTATGGTGGCTTGTTGCAAGTTTAATGGAATACAATTCTGATCGAACCTTATTCTCTAGGCGTGAAAATTTCTAGCAAAATTTGATCTCGATCAGCTACGTAGTAAGAATAATATCCTTGGGAATCCCTCATAATTCTCCTCTTAAGTAATGGACGTCCACACTGTAGATGATTAGTCAAAGATTTTGAGCTCCCAACACCGAAGTGCGGCTGCGGCGTGTAAAATGTTGATGGACCGAGGTGTACGTTTCAACAGCACTTACATTAGGACCATTACACACAGTGACGAGGTTGACAGATAAAGAGAGATAAGAGGGGAAAAGAAAACACGCAGTATTTTTCCAGGTTACATGATAATGATTGGGGAAGTGGTACTGCAATGGTACAAGGTTCAGGAAAAAAAGAACAATGGCAAGTTATTTTTATCAGCATTGCATATTCAAGCAAGTAGTTTCTAATGTATTATAATGGCATGTCATGCACTATACAGGCCTCAATGCAGGTTTAGCGTTACTAAAAATCAGCCTTTAAAAGACAACCTTATGTCTAGTATGAAGTGATTTTTAGCGGGTTAACATTTTTCCAGCTGGTGTTGCTTCAATGCCCTTAAGGGAATTCAGCCCTATTCACCTGGTTCCTTAAGTGCTCCTCTCAGTTTCAATCAATAGCGCATACAGACCCTGATGGAAATGTATTTCTTTGGTCTACGTGACGGTTACACAACTAAAACTACTCATAAAGGGAGTCCCGAATACAACAGGATTGTGTGTTTACGAGTTGAAAGCCTGTTCTAGCTGCGAAAGTATTGAATGCAGGCCAGGCTGAGTGGTTGCATATTGGTCTCATACCTCAAACTCATCCATACAGAGTGGAAGAGAATGGCCAAAGATTGTCTCACACCTCTGTGGCAGACTTCATGAAGTGGCTGCTAAAGGAACGGAGAAAGAGACAGGACTTCTTTCCACTTACTTTCCTTTCTCTCTAATGAAGGGGTGATGGTTTCAGTTCTTCCACCTGAGAGAAGCTGGTAATAAGCACACGTAATGCGTTGGTGGTGTCACTCCTCACTGCGGACACGCACGCCTCAGTGCGGTGTGTAGAAGTGTTGAACAATCCAGTAGGCGTCTGACGCAAGTTGTAATGGACATGGTCGAAGTTCTTTCTTTCTAGCTAGAAAAGTAAGCTCGGATGGCTTAAATATGTTTATACCCAAGTCTCACTCTTGCCTCATTAGATAATCTCACCTGGATATTGTAGCTTCGTCCCGTACTATACGAACATCCTTTCGGCACAGTGAGTTTCACAAGTCGTACAATTCATAATCGCGCTATCAGCATCACATTCATGGAACCTCCACGCTCTCGTGTGCATCTAATATAATCGTATGCCATTTTAGCAAAGTGCATGTATTTTTAAGTCAGTAGAAATCCAAGCCTACAGCCAGATTTCTGTAGAGTCTTTATGTATAAAAATATTGAACGGCTTTTCTTCTAAACATCCAGTATGACTGAGTAGTAACAGTATATTTGATGCTCTAAAATGCAAAACGTGAGCAAACTAAACGCTCTATATGGCGCAGTGTCACTTGGTACATTATCTGGAGACTTTCTTTGTTCCTGTTTTGCATGCCTGATGTTTGTAGATGATTCATCTGAGATTTGATTCAGTCATTTCCAAATGTGATAAACTAGTGTAAGATTTTGCCGGAACGAGGTGCACTCTGTTTCAACAGCATGTGTAATGACCGTTACATGTGGCAAAAAAAAAAAAAAAACAAGAAACGGAAAGCCAGGTCTAACTCCAGGATTAAGACGGTACTGGAGTGGTACAAGGGTAGAAGTGTGTGCAGTGCTGTCGGTATTAGCAGCTCAGGCTCGATGATTCGGACACTCGACCACGTTAAGTAGCCTATTAACACCTATGAGGTGTTTTGTCTGGTTAGAAATTACACACGATTCTACAGTTATGGCGCGTGAGGAAGAGATGCAATTTTCTGAATGACTGAAAGGGAATATGATGATGATGATGATGATGCATATGAAAGTATAGTGGTTCTGTAAATGTGATCATGGACATGTTGATGGTTATTCAAAATCTCGTATCCAGCTTTTCCTCCATCTTCATGCATTCAAACTCCAAAAGGTCAGAGATGGGTCCTTCAGCTAGTTGACATCCAGCTAACCTCGTCAAGTTGTGAAGCACGTCATAAAATTATGCATATGCTCTTTGATCTGGTTAAAATATCATTAATGTGTTGCTGAAAACACATGGCGTGCCTTTAGAGGAAATGTAAAGTTGTCCAAGGTGTCATATCTAAACGTTACTAGCAGCTTCCTGTTGAAGACCCCACAGAGATCAAGAGAGCCCTACCGAGCCCCACACTGAGCTCAGAGTTCACACACACACACACACACACACACACACACACACACACACACACACACACACACACACACACACAC
>JAQQZR010000039.1:21653999-21665927 GCA_030068235.1 Notoglanidium macrostoma | reverse complement strand
CACACACACACACACACACACACACACACACACACACACACACACACACACACACACACACACACACACAGCCTGTACCTAAGTCCAACTCAGCGCTTGTCTTGTGCTGTTAAGGAACTACAGAGATAAAGCTGACCTCAGATCAGCAGCTGGATTCAAAGCCATGGCCACGAGCGCTTCATAACGCTGCTTATTATAAAATGACTAAAAGTCTTATCATACTCTTTTTCTCAGTCTTCAAAAATGATCCATTTTTAAAGGACTAAAAGTCAAAGCGCATTTTAAAAACTTCATTTCATTTCCGTCGTGATAACTCTGCAGACTTATAGCCAGGTTCACCATTTGCTGTGCCTCACGTGGATACCAGCAGCACTCAATAGCTTAACAGCTGCCAATACACAGGCACTCCTGGGCCGTGATCAGACGGCTGTAGGCCTCCATAAAGGCCCCCCCTGCCAAGGCCCGACGAGAAATCTCACACCTTTCACTGGCATTAGCCAGCAACGCTCCCTTTTGATGCTCTAATTGGCCACTCTCAGGCCTCAGGTATGAGCCATCAACAGGAACGTAGAGCTTGGCAATGTCTGGACACATGGCACGCTGGAAATCAAGATAAACCAGCATCTAAAGGCACGTAAAGTAGCACACAATGTGCTCAAGAAGGTTCTTGGGATTCAGGATGCACCAAGAAAGTATAGATGAAGAATCGATCAAGATCACGTGATAATCATTACCGAATACCCAAATCCTAATACGGTGCTAGAGATTATACTATGTTTCTTTAGGGAATGAGCTGCACAGTTGACCTTGGTTGAATATAGATTGTAGTGTGCTTGCCAAATAGAGCAAATGACAAATTGGCAGCACTTTATAAGAATCTTCTAGGAGTTGCTAATGGGCCCTAATGTCCTGCCTCAGGTCTGAGGGCTTCACACTCAGCTGGCCATTCCCTATTACATGGCCTGCCTAACACAGACGGGGTGGTCCAGCAGCAAAAGGACAACAGCCAGCATAGCATGTGCACGGCCAAGAGCGCAAGCAAGAGAACGAGAGCTCATAATGCACTTTTCCAACTCATTCCTTCCTTAAACATTCTGCTTCGCATGAACGAAAGACAACACCAAACCCCTTATAAACTCAATTCTATTCGATTTTATTTGTCTAGGGCGTTTAACAATAGCAGCCTTATAGAAATCAGGATGTATATTGTAAACAGGAAGTCGAAAGGCTGTTCATATATTGTAAATCCTGGGCCGAGCACAGGACCGTGTTTATGATGACAGTAGCGGTTCAGAAGTTTGAGAGTATCCAGGCCAGATTATAATCTGAAGCAACAGTCAGAATTGGGTAATAAACTATTTTTCTGGAAGTTCAATTTTTTAGGTTATCCATGCAGGATAGTAAACCAAAAGCATTTTGAAGTGAACCTTTTGGATACTATATTACTGCTTACAGCACGAACAGATTCTTTCCCACTTGCTCACTTAATTTTTCCTTCTTAATTATTTTATCACCAAAATCATTTTTTAATAACTACAATTCCTACAAGTACAATGATTGATTATATAATTTTGTCATTTGTTCTATTAGTACTCCAAACCTATTTCGACTTTTTCCCTAAACTGTACAGCATGTAAAAGTAATCCACTTACCGAGCGCCGACACTGGAGACTCCTTCACCAATTCAACTATTATAGATTTCTCTTGGCTATAAATAACAGCACATTTTTTTTAAAATCTGTTTATTATTAGTCTTAGATTATGTGGAGCATCTGTGCACATGGAGCCCTTGTGAAGGCGCTGTTACTATAGAAACAGTAGTAATATCAGATTCAGGAAGTTCAATAACGCTGGTATGAATAACAATTACAGCAACGTGCATCTGTATGAAAGTTAAAGCGCTTCCCTTTTCTTCATTTCCTTATGCAGTCGTATTAATATGTTCAATTCGTTGCCTTTGTCATGCTGATTCTTGGACATCCACACAGAGGCAGAGGCAAAAGAATCTTAACAAATGTAATCGTCCTTTTGTTTAATCCAAACTCTATTTTACCTGTTTACTCAGAAATATGGCATGTTATGGGGGAGAAAAAAAAAAAAAAGGATTCATCCTTAAAATCTTCTTTGAACCAGGTTCTCTTTTTCCCTTGTTAAAGGTTAACTGCAGCACTCGGTCAGCAAACCTAAATATCGTCCGACCCGCCACGTATTAGTGAACCGTGACGATGTTTACGTACATCTTCCACCCACAGCTAATGAAAAGCATGACTCCAGACCAAGCACTGAGGTGCTGGGTACTCCTAGTATGTGAGGTTTAAAGAAATGACAGAAATCAGGGCAGGGTAAAAGTGTCATCAAGTGTTATTTTTGGTTTTGTGACAATTTTTAATGCAGCAAGTTAAAAACTGAGAAATATCAACCCTCAGGAGAACAGGTGTGAGCAGAGAGAGGGCAAGCTCGGCGCTCGTACCATCCGTCCTTCACCAAGTTACATTCTCCGTACAAGCCCAAGCAGAGCCATACAAAACAAAACAAAACCAAACAAAAAAAACCCTACCACCACCATGCTTTTACAAAGTCGAGAAAAATACAAACATCTTTATCCATTTACAGGTAGTTTCGTCTGACGTACGTGTTTAACGTCTGTTGCGTTTTCACATCGTTTTTCTCTTGACAAGCTTTTTGCAAAAAAAATCTTTTTTTTTATTTTTTATTTTTTTAAACTATATTTTTATTCAATAACCAGAAAAATACAGGAGGGAATTAATCCATCCATTTGTAGAAAAAGTACTGTTTAATATTAAAAAGAAAAAGACATTCGGCTGTTTAGGAAGGAGGTCCACATGAGCTCCTGAAGTTATGTGCGGGGGAAGGCAAAGCACAATACATCTTGTGCTTTCTGTTTTCCAAAAATAAACATTTACTCTTTAAACATGCACGTAATGCTCTACAGCTTGAAGAGTGATGCACCGGCTTTCAGCGCCACGTGTCCAGGATCATCCTAAGGTCTGTCTCACCGCCATCCCTCCCCAAAAAACTCTTTTCTTTAAAATATATATTCCATTATTGAGGACAAGATCTTGACATCGGTATGATGCTAGACACTCGAAGGTGCATTGCTTTAAAGCGAACCAACCGGATACTGCTGCGTAATTAGGTTACGTAAATAAGTACTCGTAGTTGAACACGTCACTGACTCGGTGCTGGTGGCAGGACCCAAACCCGCATGCTTTAAACGGTCACGCCCAGCTACGATTCGGTACAAAAGAAATAACGGATGAAGACGAACTACGACTCCGCGTGATACAAACATGAGTACGGTCATTATGACGGCTGCTTTGATCACGTAAATGTCATGATTGCAAAAACAAACGTTAAATTATGAAAACGGACGTTGGTGGCTCACTTTATGAAGTCTGAGATACACATAATGAGTCAAAAGGAAACGTCGGTGAAAAACAGTGTAGAAATTCATGGAGAGGGGGAAAAGAGAAAGAAAAAGTGGTTGGCGCTACAGGAAACTGTAAACCTCATGCTGTTGTTGGACTGGACACGTCACACAAGCAAGGCAGCCATGCTCAAAGCAAGAGGCTTCGCTGTGGTTGGCACAATATCCACCCCACACACACACACACACACACACACACACACACTATACATATATTTATATGTGCACAAATGTCTGGCAACGTTTTAGTGCTTGCATGCTGACAGCATCAGAGCAAATATCCGTGTCGATACGTCATGAGTTTAAGCACCTTATAGGAGATGTAAACTCATTTCACTTAAAGTAAAAAGAGGGGGGAAGGAAAAGGGAAACACTTTCTGATCTAATGCCCCCGTGGCTGTAATTAAAAATGCCTTGCATTAAGCTGACTGTGTGCATAGGACCATTGCTGTTAAAGCCTCCGATGAAACAAACGGCACTCGTGCACCGGCGTTTAGGAGCTGCTGGTCACAGATCGCTGCTCAGACTGGAGTGAAAGTTTGCAGCATTGTTGCGAGAATTCAACACAAAACCAAACGCACGAAGCGGAGGAAAACACGGTGCAGGTGTAGCGAGAGGACATCATTGAGCATCGAGGAAAAAAAGCCCTTTTGCTTAAAGAACGCGCATACTGCTGCAGGACGACGAGACGGAGTCGCAGACGTTTCATCGGTTCGAGACGAAAGAGCGAGCTGATCAAGGAGAGGACGATTAGAACAGAGAGAAATCGTCCTCATTCAAATGTCCATGTAGTCGTCCTCCTCGTCCGTCTCGCTGTCCAGTGACGACTCCTGGCTGGACGTCTCCTGTACTTCCAGCGCCGGCTGCGTCAGAGTGTCCTTCTTCACGTTAGCTGCCGACTGAGACGCCAGAATCACGTTCTGGAGAAGACATGGAGGGGAAGTGAAGTGAGAAAGGAAGACCCGGTGAACTTAAGGAATCATATAAACAGATAAAAAGTATGTCGTATCATTCTTCAATTGCTAGACCATTGGCATATTGGATTTATTTGCCAATTTGAGAAACAAGTAGAGGAATAAAACACCCCGTGACGTGCTGCATGGCGAGCTGTGTTTCTGCTCTGCCAGGCTGACGTGCTGGTGCGGACTTACTTTGAGCCTCTGTTTGGTCTCCTCTGAGATGCTGCCTTTGGGTGAGAGCAGTGTGGGAGTCGGAGGCGTGACCGTGATCTCTGGGGGGAATTTGGCGGCCGTGGAGGGGATGAGCAGCTTGGGCATGTTGGGAGGGATTCGGGAGCGGATGCGACTCGAATCGCCCTGCTTCGACTGATCAGAGCTTTCTGCGCAGACAGAAAAACGACACTCGTAATGTTATTAACGGTATGTAAATTTAAACACTTAAAATATTTATAATTCAAATGCACCGGAATTTTAATCAGCCACAGTCTAATATTACTGTAGAAAGTGTTGGTTTTAAAATTCAACGGTTTGATATTTGTGCGTCACTTCACATGGCTTAGAATATGAACATTTTGGTGCTTTTCTCTTTAAACAAATAAATATGAGAATTGATACATTATTCCAACAGTAAAATTCAAGCGTCCAGCGCCAAACACAGACACACACAGTTACCCGTGTCTGTGTGTGTGGAGCAGGTAGCGGCTTCGTGACTGCTCCACTCCTGTGTGTTGTGACTCTGACTCTGGGAAACTGTGGCCATCTTCATCTGCTGACACAAATGAGACTCCTGCTGTCTATATGCCAGACCTTCTGGGGCCGAGGCTTCCCTGTCTTTACCCACACACACACACACACACACACACACAAACAATAATCATACATCGTCCCACTCTGCTGAAAACGAACCAAAAGTTTGCACCAAAACAGCAAAGAAAAATGTTCTTACATTTATGATTCTAGTCACAGATGAAGTAAATGTTTAGAGAATATAACCTTTGGTTGATAGTTTACAATAACACAAAGACAGACTGATGCATAAGATGACCACTAGGTGGCTCAGTCCTCCTCATGGTGAACATGTGCCTGACCATGTGAGAGTGGGGATGCTTTTGGCCATGCTCAGAAAATAAATGCAGGGAAAATAACAGATGGACGGATTAATGGATGGAAATTCAAGGCACTGAGAGAGAGTCTGGGTCAAAAGAATAAAGTACAAGTGGATATAATTAACTACTTAACAAAACATATTGTCTATTTACAGACACTCCTGGTCTGAATGCGGTTTGTCCAGTGTATTGACACTAAACCGGGACCTCAAATCACTTTCATATATCTAGGACTCGATCATCAGTTCATGCCTTAGCTGAGCAGCACGACGTCATAATAACACTATCGTGATGAATCACGCCGACACTTTTCTGAGAAAATCACAGATATCATCAGTATGTATATAAAATGCTAAACAGGAAAGTGTTACTCGCAGTAATACGTAGCTTACGTAAGGAACAGAACTTGGCAGGATTTTCTTTTATAGGCAAATAATGAATGAATAATAATCATTTCAAATAATGATAAAGAAATGCATTGATCACAAATAATCAATTTCTTATGAATGACTCGATTTTCCTTCTTTTAACTGTTAACTAATTTCTCATAGGTCTTGAATTAGAACACTATTAAATAGTACGCAGTACGGTGATAAATACTGTGTGTTGTGAGAAACTCGAGTATCATGGCGACATATTGCCTGAATCCCCCAAGCCAGATTGAATGTAATGATATGGTAATAGCAGCTGTAATTGTTTGTGTTCTTGTCTCTTTCTGTCATATTCACATTTCAAGTAAGCCTCAAAAACACAAACAAACACATACAGAAAACACGTACTACGCAGTGTGGATCATGGATACTTACAAACGCCTAATGAAATATCCTACTCCCTTTCCATCTCTGTTTCCCTAGCAACTAAGCGCGGAGCTCAGAACACCGCAGCTGGTCTCAGGGAGACTTTACTCACGCTCACACACCTATTCACTATCCACGTGTGTGTGTGTGTGTGTGTGTGTGTGTGTGTGTGAAATGCAAAGAGTTTGATATGAGAGATGGTAATGTGGAACTACCACAATACACACATACACAATCAGATGTGAGCAGATTATGAATAATACTTCCTACTACTGATCCCTGAGTCAGTGTTCACGAATAAAAGTTGACGGAAAGCTGCATTAGTAGAACACGCTTTGTCGGAAGTCACGTCCGCTAAAGAAAAAGGGGTGGAGCTAGGCAGTGTACTTATTATTATAGTTTGTGTAGAAGTACACTGAAAGGCGGTGTGCCAGGGGTGTTACCTGTGTGGGGTAAGAACGCCATGCCTGCTATTGCCTGACCGGGTGTGGGCCGGGGCTGTGATTGGTCCTGCTGTCCCTGGGGCGGGCAGTATATCTGCGTCGGTGTGCTGGGTGTGTGAGGGTGCGAGTGGGTGTGAAGTGGCCGTGGATTCTTGCTCAGCTTGGTCTCATGCTCCTGGGCAGGTAGAGGTTGCGTGTGTGTGAGGAGGCATGGATTGGAGACAGAAGCAGGGAAGAAGATGTCTCTGTGCTCTTTACTGAATTTAGGGGTGATGGGGGCGTCACTGGAATTCTGGAAAAAAGAAATACATCTTAATTATCTCCATTATAAGCAATTAAAATAGATTTGCATCATCAGCTATAACAGGCAGCGAAAGAGAGAGAGACGGAGAGAGAGATTGAGGAAACAGATCTGTGCCATGTTTCGGTGTGAAGACATTCACGCAGCATACATTTGAATCATTAGCAAGTCCAAATAGAAAATATGCAAATGAAACCTTCCATCCACTTCCAAACACAAATCAGTAACGCTGCTGAATTCTCAAATCCGATTGGTCAGAAGGTGATTCATTTCCTAGAACAGCCGGTTTATACTAACGCTCTTATTCTGTTACGTTCCCCTTCCCATACTAACATCTTGCACAATAAGGCGGACGCTCCACATGGCTGAACATATAGTGAATATACTCTTTATAGCTGCTACGACATAAGTGAAAACAGAAACTATTTTGTTTCACAACAATAAATATAACTCAATGGAATAATAAAAGTATACGGTGTTGTTTTTGAGTAACTTAAAAATTGCACTCACTGGCAAAAAGCTGTGGAAGAAGCAGAATAAAACACTTCAAGACGTGCTGTTACTGGATGGTAACAAGAACCATATATAACAATAGCCATATAATAGTGTTGTTCATTACAGTGTTTAAACCATACTCTAAGTTACATCAACAGCACTTTTCAGAGTTTGAATAAATGTACAGTTTGATAATTCCTCATCATGTATGCTTATTTTTAAGTATGCCGGAAAGAAACACGTTAATACGACTCATCAGCTTAAACCCGTTTGATTAAAGTTAACCATAATGACAATATCCTTTCTGTCATTAGGTTAAAAAGACAAAATCTATAAAATGAATAAATAAATAAAAGCTGGATGTGTCCAGATCCCATTTTGAGAACCATGGGAAAAGTGGGGAAAAAAAAACAAAAAAAAAAACCCTTTCCATGGATTTAAAAATCAGATTAGTCTCTTCCACAAAGATTTAAGAAATAAATGTTAACTGATAGAGAAAGATCTGTAAAGAAATACGGATAATAAACAATCACGCAGTGAGAGAGAGAGAGAAGTAACCCATTGAAGCTTTTATTTCAGAGAGCCTGTTGAAGTAAACAAAGCAGATGACAGGACTGCATGTTGTCAAAATAACCCACTGAAGCAAACAAACTTTTCACCAAAAGCAACCAATCAGCTTTCGCCGTGAGGCCTACCTGTGTGCTTCTCCTTCATCAAATCCGGCCGCAATGACTCCATAAACAACACGCAGACGAATCAGTACCAGGGCCCTGAGGCAATGTGTGTGTGTGTGTGTGTGTGTGTGTGTGAGGGTGTAGAACAGGGGGATGTGTGTCTTTAGAGAACCACAAACAAGCCCGACAACAACAGGACCTGTCGTTGCCACGGCAACCGAGGCCGAACTCAGCCAATAGCTGATCAAACGACCACGCACTTGATTTTTTTTTCTCACTCTTTTTTTTTTTCCTCCCCCTGTCCGACTTTCACTCTCTGGCTGGAGTACACAAGCACGAGCTTTGCTGAAAAGCAATATGGGAGACTAGGAACAACTTAAACACTTAATACAATTATTATTCTAAAAGTCATAACTAAAATCATAAGCAGCCTTGTTGTAGATTTACCCTCGGAGCTCGTCCCAATGCATTAGAGAGGCCATAAGCGAACACAACAGTTGTGCCCACGTTTAGCCACTAGAGGGCCTGGGAGTTAAACGCAAGTGCTGGAGAACGTGATTTATAGAAACCTAGATTTAAAATGAGGCTAAATCTCTAAAAAGTTTACTGAAGGGACTTTGCATTGGACGCATCTGATTCGGTTCAAGGTACTGGGACAGACTGCGGAGCAATGCTACACATCTCCTGCGCCAGCCTGTTACTATGGAGACAGTAAAGGTAGCAGCATCATGGCTGTGTTTTCATGCTTACATAATCATCACCAGGTCAGAAACTCGACAATGATGTAATGTGCTGATACTCGTGTACGTAGGTGAATTGATATGATTCAATGTCTCGTATAAACAAAACGTCTCTAAAGGACAACAAAGAATCGCAAATATGAGCCCACGACATGCAGTGGCTGTTTAGTGGATAGATTCAACATACTCCTTGCAGTACGAGCGCCTCACACTACACGGAGTTTATTTGGGATGCATTAGAAAAGAAATGCTGGAGGATTCATGTAAAATAAGTCCGTATGTTTGGTATGCGCTTTGTGCAGGAAGAACAGAAGACACGTCTTTATCGGTGTCTTGGTACACTTAATTAAGAACTAAAAATCTAACTATAAACCTCGAACAATCTGCACACGGATATGATTGAGGCAATAAAGACATTTCTAACGTTCGCTGTCTAAAACCTCATTGCTTTATAAGGCTCATGTTCATATTACCAGGCTGAAGTGACTCAAATCTGATTTCATGCCTCAATGTGACACGGATACAGTTAGATACAGGTCACTTGTAATTATGAACGTGAACCGTCAAGACGGGCAAATCTGATCCGAGCAAAAAAGCGGAATTCGACAATGAGACTTGTAATGTGAACGCAGCCTCTACGCCTCGTGACATGAAGCATTAACGCATCCTTCAAGTAACGCCACTGTTGTTGATGTTTTTGCAACAAGATGATGTTTATTTGGCATTTCTGCAAGGAGTCTCCACTTTGTAACAGAAAATACAGGACAGATTTCAGCTTTGTTTCTCGGTAACATAAGATGTCTCTCTTTTTTTTTTTTTCTCTCTCATTAACGTCGAAAGAAAGAAAAGAGTTGCGATTATACCACAAGTGATAACGAGAACTAATCTGTTTCGCAGCTGTGGAATAAAACGCTGCTTACAGTCCAGATGTCAATCAACATTTGGACTCAAAAAACGATTCTCAAGCCGATCTTCTTGGGCACTTCAGATAGAGAGAATTCTCAGCCTTTTCTGTTCTTTAAATCTCTCTCGGAGCTCTCACTCCGATTCACAAATCTCTCCTAAAAGTACATACCAACACATCCATGATCACATTAAGCTTAACGATGACAAACGCAGTAAACAAAGCCTCCTCCGCGCCGAGCGGCCTCGGTAGGCCAACTCCTACTACATAAATCGCCGTACCTGAGAGAGACAGAAGTCCTTTTGCCTTCAGCGAAAGCGCAGAAAGGAAACTAGCGACTAACAGAAACGGGACGGCTCATGAGACCCCCAGTAATTATGGAGATGAGGAGTTTAAAAGTCTTAAAAGCTGTCAATGTCAGCTGATGATCGTGACGTCTACTGCACCGGAAAAATCAGCCGTTTTATTATATCATCTTAACGCTAAGAACAAAGTTGTCTTGTTTTCGAGAAGACAGGAAGCAGAATTTCACCGATTTACATTTACTCCTCAGGCTGATCTACTCCTTCATCTGAAACATCTCCCACTTAAGACAGGATACGGTTGAGCAGTTGAGGATTAACGCGTGCTCGTTCACACAGCGGTGGCAGTTTGGTGGGCTGGGATTTGAACCCACAACGTTCTGATCACGATCCCAAAGAGTTAAGATCTGCATTTGAAAGGGATGTTCTGAAACAACTCGCATAATGAAGCGAAGAATATATTCTGCATTCTGCGCTGTCACCGAGAACTCGTTTTCCGACGAGCGCACACCCACTCAACTCTCTCTTTCAGTCAAACCACCTCCAGGCCCACGCTTCCCACCGGCAGCCGCACTTCCTGTTAAAACTTCCTCCTCAAAGACACAGAAGAAAAGAAAGGCAAAAAGCACCTGTTGTGACAGTCGAGAGGAAATACAACAATCCCATCACCATGTAGCAATTATTTGCGATATCTTTTTCGAACAGTCACCAACGAACCACATTTCACATTTAATTCATAAAACACACGGAAGTGGAACGGTTCCGGAGCAATCAAAACGCCGACATTTTTATTAACATGGTGTGAAACCTTTACTATATACAGGCGTCTCCACTAAAACAGACAAGCGGAGACACGGGACATTGCTGGCACAAGGCAGGTCTTCTGTCTGTTTTCTACACAGCGTTCTAGACAGAGATAGAGCTGAAACACGAGGCCTGACATTAATGTGAGGCAGTGAGTAAGAGAAAGATACAGAGACATCCTGGGAGCCGCTTTAACTGGCTGCTGCATGCTAATGAAGCATTAATGAAAGCACAGGACTGAGGGCAGGGAAAGAGAACGAGTGAGAGAATGAAAGAAAAATAAAAGCAGGGCAGAGATATGGAAGGAGCTCGACTGATAGAAAATAAAGTATGAGAGCGAGAGAGAGAGAGAGAGAGAGATGGGGGAGAGATGAGAAAATAAGGAGAGGAAAGGAAGACAGACTGAAAGACAGACAGAAAAACTGACAGAAGGACAACAAAGGCAGATCTATACTGAAAGAGAGGCAGACAGAAAGAGACAAGGAAATAAAGAAAGAAAATCGGAGAGAAAGATGGAGACAGGCCAAAGGAAAGAGAAAATAAAACACACAAGCAGAGACAGAGATAAACAAGCACGGAAAGAAAGGTATACAGAGAAGACAGACAGAAAGCAAAGAAAGCAAGCAAGCAATCAAAGAAAGAAAGCAAAGAAAGAAAGCAAGCAAGCAAGCAAAGAAAGAAAGAGAACTAAACAGACAGAAAGAAATGAACATAGACAGAGGCAGACAGGGAGAAAGAAACAGACGGACAGGCAGACAGATGAACGGGATGTGTGGTGGCTTTAGTTAGATGAGCGTGTGAGTGAGTGATGTGGCTGTAGTTGGGTTTTAGTGTGGAACAGAGGGAGAGAAAGCAGCTCGCTATGAGGACACACAGGACTGTTTAGGGGAAAAAGTGTCTCCGAGGAATTCAGAGACCCCCCCCCACCCCACCCACACACACACACACACACACA
>JAQQZR010000039.1:21635285-21652288 GCA_030068235.1 Notoglanidium macrostoma | reverse complement strand
CTGCTCCCTCCAGATACAAACCTGATACATAGCAACCTAACACACACACACACACACACACACACACACACACACACACACGCACACACACACGCACACACACATTTTTCCTGGCAAATTTGAACATGCGTATGTTACCTGTCTTTGTGCTGATGTTGCCATCTGAATCTGGCAAAACTTCACAGCCTGGTCCAACGCCACGTCCTCGTCCACCTGCAGAGAAACACACAAACGCTTGAGTCTGTGAGCCAACTGCAGTTTGAAACACACGCATGACACTTCAACTGCAAACTCAATCCACTTGTAAACATGGTTTGAAACCTCTGATCATGGACCTTGGGCTAGATATCAGAATAATGTCTTGTTATTATTTTCCTTCTAATACATCAATAAGAAAACGATCTATTAATCTGTGCGAGTACTGTATTTATCACCAACATGAAAATGTAATTGCCTAACATGGCTATAGAATATACATTCTTCTAAAATCCATTCAGGAAGCGAGGAACAGTGTGATTCAACGTGGTGTCCAAAAAAAAAAGAAGAAGAAAAAAAAGCTCTTTGTAATCAACTGATGAAGGCTTGCAGTCATGGGACACTTACTCTGATGAAGGGCTGCATTCAATTCAATAAGATGTGATCTGACCATTTTAACCCAAATAGCCAAGGCTGACAGCATTTCATGAGAAACCGAGCTTTTACTGCTCATAGGCCGAGTATACAGAGTTATGACTATGTACCGTGATCAAAAAGTTACAGTGACAATATTATGCTTTACTGATATTAATTATGGGTGTTGTCTAAAATATTATATTGTCGTAGCACAAAACATTCACACTGTTGCATTAAATTGTTTGATCTTGCAGGTGGGCGGGCACATCATTAACACACAACTTTAAAAAAAATATATATATATATTCCTTGGATTTTCTCCAATTCCCCGACACACGGGCCAAATAAGTTTTGGAGCATGTTGACCTAATAAGACCTCTTATTGGAGCTCATGTGTCCATGGTAACGGAGAAGTGGGGGGGGGGGCATGACTGGGCGTCCCTAGTGTCTGTTTTATGTCAGCTACTGGGAGCGTGCTGCTCTCTCCTTTAACGGTGTGTGGGAGGAAGAGAGCGAGTGAGAAGAGAGAGAATAGACAAAACGAATGCAAACATGTTGGCGCACGTCCCTGCGCTCTCAGTAGCACTCCGGCTATAATGGGCCTAATGTCTCTGACTAAGCTAAAAAGGCTAATAGGAGAATTACTGAGGGAGAGATAGCGGTGTTGGCTAAAACGCAGGGCTGATGATGATCCAAAACGGAAAACTCTTTTTAACCGCTTTATTTATTTTTCCAGATAGGAGAATCTCTTGATACTTTGGCCAGTAAGTGTTACCACATTGTGGGTAATGTAGATTCACTGAGGTGGAGTAGGGCCGTCTGATAAATGCCTGAAACAAACTTCTGAAGACACTGCACCATGTGACTGACCATAAAAAGACAGCGTGATTAAGAATTTGGCCACACACATCCACCCATTTTTCAAGTGATCAAAAATGTTGGTAACATTTACAGGTGAGCCCTGTTAGACTGATTGTTTAAATAACACTGCACAACAAAGTTTTTGCTTCTTCAACACTGTTGGGTGTTTCTTATAGACTTTTGGGTGCTGATCACGAATGTCACATGGTAATGTACCCATCACGAACCGTTTCAGAGAAATCTTCAGTTTTGTCATGACTTTTTCTTATATTCGTATCCAAACATTTTCGCTCCCGTAAGCGACTTATCAACAACGGTTTGTGCAGATGAGATGCAAGATGTAAATATCAGGACGTGAAAGCTGAAATTCGGATCGATCATCTTTTGATGTCAAACCCAAATATCTTCAAAGTATAGCAAAAACAGAAGCCTTGCTGTTCCAGACGGGACTGTATGTAGTAAGTAATCGTTGGCGTCAATACTGCACTCCTGACCACTCCCACCTAAACCTACACATCGCAAGAAGCGTACGTGTACAGGGGCAGAGAAATTGAACTCATTAGCCAGCGCAGTGGACAAGTGAAAGCTCCAAGGTCTACCCAGGCTCGTGTTTTGTTTGCCTAGTAACTGACGAGATGAAAAGTGTTTAACATAATAAAGTATGTCAAGCTAGCCAAGTGCATTAAAACAGAATAAGGGTAACAAACTAGTAGGTTATCATTATCCTCATCTGACTAAATTTCTGATGTAGTCCTCCACAATAAGTCATTCCAGCTTATCCGGCCACATAAGTCAATAAACATTCCAGATATGATTACATAAGCCTCTCTATTTAGTTACAGTAATATAAGGGGAGTGTGCTGGAACATCACTAAGGTTTGTTAGGGTTTCCACATACCTGACTGCTCTTGATTATGAAAAGATTGTCTTTGATCTGTCCAATAAACTCCTGGCGACAAATTCTCATGCCTAGAATTGCCGAGTGTCAGTGGAGAAAGCAAGGCCGTCATTCTTCGCCAGGCAGCAGGCCTCTCTTGCTGGGTTTCACTGTGCGATCTTCCAAACATTGCGCGCGTGTCGATTTACAGTTCCATAAATATCAGATACAAACGAACAAAGAAAGCAGGTCCACAGAGTACATTCAATAACGCTACAGTGTGTGACATGAAAAAGATGCTATCTCAGAGGATGTGTTGTTACCCACCCAGAATTTGTGTGATGGTGAAATCGTAAGCTGTTGGGGTTTTTTTATTTTTTTTTTTATTTTAGAATAACACTATCATCACACCATCACTCTGACTTAACATGTACCAGGTTTTGACACACCACAAGCTCAACGTAGCAGACAACACCTCAACACCAGCTAACATAATAATTCAGATCCTGACTGATTTATGAAGCTATATGATGCGGGGAAGTTTTCTTGAAGTATCTCCACCTGCAAAGGTCAAACACACGATATCACGCAGACGGTTCGCTACCTCAGAAAGCTGCAGCATAACAGAAAGACAACAGCAGTAGATATAATTACACCATCCGGGGAAGGGGGGGGGGGGATGAGCGGTAATTCAGTGCAACTGAGGTAGAGGCTGATAATGGACCAGTAGAATATTGTGCTGTTTGTGTGTGTACACGTGTGTGTGTGTGTGTGTGTGTGTGTGTGTGTCTGTTAGAGGAGAAGTCATTATCCTCTCATCGTAATGATATAACCTTAATGGAAACTTAAGCAGTTTGTTTTTCCCCTTAGTAAAATTGAAGAGGCTGGGTTTGCATGTTGGGCAAAAGCATTATCAGGCTTATACTTCATTACTCTATAAAAGGATCAGCAAGTAAATGCAGATCAACAGGATTCCACA
Source organism: Notoglanidium macrostoma (assembly GCA_030068235.1). NCBI lineage: Eukaryota > Metazoa > Chordata > Actinopteri > Siluriformes > Auchenoglanididae > Notoglanidium > Notoglanidium macrostoma. The sequence continues at coordinate 21,648,959 of JAQQZR010000039.1, read as the reverse complement.
AAACAGTTAAACAGTCAACGTAATGAAGACATATTGCGCAGGAACACCATCTTCACAGTGATGCATGGTGGTGGTAGCACCAAGCTGAACGTTACCCTCGGACAGTCTGATTAAGGTCACTGAATTTTTGTTGGACAGCCGCGTCTAGGCAGTCGTGTTTGCTTCATATCCTTTCCATTTCTTAGTACAAGCCACATGGTGGTCAAAGTTTGGGATATTTTTATAAATAAACCTTGACTGATTTCTAGAAATCTGACCTGGACTTGTTCACGTAGCTCCTTGGTCTTCATGCAGGTTGTTCAAGTATGATCTCTTCCAGAAACTTCTGTATTTATACTGAGGTCATGTAACACTTACTAGTCACGTGACTCCTGATGGCAAACTGGTTACACCTTCACAATTTAGGCGTCACATCAACAGGGTTGAATATTTATACAAGTGGCAACAATTATTTGTAAATAATTTTGCAACCTATATTGATTTATCCGCACTTTGATATTATGGGCTACTTTGAGCAGATTACTGAAATATAATCCCAAATAAGTTCATGTCAGTTCCAGGTTGTAACACTTATAAAATGTGGAACAGGTCAAGGGGGAACACTTACGCAAGTCACTGTATATATGTAAAAGAATCCTAAATTTGATAGCAATATTGGTGCTTTGAGTTTCTTTTCCAAGTATAACACCAGCGTTCATACCATTAGGACAGACTTCAACTTGCGTGGCCGGTCGAATGCTAAGGGCCTTTTTTTTGGATCTCCTATAAAACATTTGTTTCTTTCTCGTGTTGTGTCAGAGGACAGAGGGCCGAGGATTTCCCCATCGTTGCACATTATAAAGACATTTCACATTGCACGGTCAACATTTCACGCTGACAAAAAGCACTGCAATTCATAGTGAAGAAATAACGGAATAGAAAAGTTGGAAAGCTTTTCACTTTTAAAGCAGAGTAACAGAGTAGGATTTCTGCCTAAAATTGTATGTGGCAGGAGCTTATTTCTGCTTGAAAAATGAACTGAACATGGTGCATTTTGGGTCTCAGTATCAGCGTAGATACTCAGAAAAACATTCCAGGTGTACTAATAAAATGAAGCTCTTAAGCTCATGATAAAAGTGTGACACCGCTTCACCATTATAGTTTTGGCTCATGAAAGCGCCAGTTTTTAGTCACTTTTGTAATACAAAAGCATGGTGTAGCGCTACGACTGATCTTTGCGCTCATTAGTTTTCCAATATGTTCAAATCAAGATAAATAGAATACAAATAATTGCATTTAAAAAACAAAACAAAACAGTATTTGCTACTCACCTGCTTGATTAGCATGTACGTCTCTGACATGATCTTCTCAATGCGCCCCAGATCGTAGGTCATGCCCTTTTGCCCCTGCTGCCACACTCTGTACGCATCCAGTAAGAGCGTCTTGCCCGACTCGACGTCCTCCAGCAGCTTCCTCTTCCTGTTTGGCCGCGCCGTGGTCATAGTGTGGGTTCCTCTGTGAGCTGCGCTTGCTTGAACATGTATAAGCTGCTGTTTGGAACTGATGCTCAGCTCCTCCAGCGACAGCTCCGGAGTCCGAGTGCTCTCCAGGCGTCTCTCTGCCCCCTCCGCTGCAGGTCTGGGGGTTCCTTGCTCGTGTGAAACACCGTCAGTGGTTGATTGCGGGTGACCTGGTTTTGGAGCGCATGTCCATGTTCCAGGTTCGAGCTCCATAGGCTCCCCCAGGGCGGAGTTCCCTTCTCTGGGCTGAGACGTTGTTGATGTGCCTTGGTTCTGGTTTCCTGGTTCTAGAGTGGGTTGAGAGAGAGGAGCCAGAGGCTGGCAGGGGCCTGAGGTTGTGATATCGATGCTTGGCATTGAGGATAAATCTGGAAGGCATGGTTTAGCGGGTTGAGAGGATTTCGCGTCCTCTGTGGCAGGAGGCCGGCTGGACACGTCAGCTGTGGTCATTTCACCCATGGAGGAAGTGGAAGGCTTAGGAGAAGGATCAGACACCTGGGTGAGAGAACAAATGAATAAATGCGAGAGAAAAGAGAGCTTCTGACAGGCTAATTGTCAGGGTTAAACCCTGCTGAACCTCGCTGAACCCTGCTTCCTGCGGCGTATGAGTCACGGCGCATAACTCGTAATCAGAACGCACGCTAACAGAGGAATGAAGAGCATTCCACGTGAGCGAACAAGCTAACGAAAAAGAGAAAGAAGAGCAGAGTTGCCGTCATACCGCAGTGAGTTTATCCAGATTGTCCTCCAGCACTTTCACAGTGAAGAAAAAGGCGCGCTTAGCCAAGACCTGCCGGTCCACATCCCGCAAATATTTCCTTAAAAAAAAAAAACAAAGACGACAAATTTCACACACAAGCGTACACCACTGCAAGTACTAGAAGCTTCAAAATAATACCTTTCTTCACTGCACCTTTACCAAATAAATATGAAAGAACATTCATGAAATAAAGGCTGCTCTTACTTTCCCTGGTCAGGGGTTCTCTGGAGCATGAGGGAAATCTTGAGCAGCGTGTCGTGATCCCTTAACTGCGACAGAACATCCAGCAACAGCACGATGGATCTGTTCATATGAGACGCAAAACTACCCGGGCGATCGATTTCATCTACTGGGATACGCCAGATGCCCTGGGAAGAGGGAAAACGACAAGGTGTTAGCGATAAAGAATAAAAAAAAGAAAACACTTCATGCGATACAGTTATACGTCCCTGCTTTTAAACACAGTAAGACGTCGCTAATCACCGAAAACATGGGATTATTAGGATGTCAGGAAAAAAACCAGAAGGCGGTGTAAAATGGAAGTGTGGGAGAGACAAAAGAAAAGAATAAGGGATGAGAGGTAGAAGAGAAGAGCGTAGGCATAATATTATTGTTGTAAGGCCATCTGTTCTGAGGTTGGACAGAATGAGCTTTTGATGTGTTGGGCTCGAGCCATGCAGAGAGAGAAAAGTGCCAGCAGTCTGCCCACATGTTTTTTTTTTCTTCCTTCCCATCTTCCTCCTACAATCCATCCCCTCGCCGTAGTTCTCTGGGCTCAAGTCGTTCCTCATCTCTTAGTGTTTCCCTTTCTGCCTTCACTTTACACCGTGATGCATCCATATTCACAAGTGTGTTTGGGTAATCGACACTCAGCAGATTAAAGACCGAGGTGACGCTCTAATGATGATCTCTACAACAGGTTTTCACCGAGCTGGAACTCCAGATCCCTCCTGCCTGCTAATGGAGCAAAGTGCTCCCTGTTTGCACCCAAAACCAAATCCTGTCCAGATAAGAGAAGCGCAGGGGTCCAAGCACGATATTCATCAATATTATTATATTTGTTAGTATTTTTTTTTTTTAAATACTAATTAACCTGACCATCCTAAATCTGCTCAGTAAAAAAAAGAAAAGAAGAGAAACTCTAGGCAAAACCTTGCTGTACACGTTTAAATAATGAAACTAATATTTGAGTAGTTGGGGTTTTTTTTTTTTTTTGGGTGAAGAGCATTTGCGGTATCAGGAATGAAAAATTTTAGCTTTCATTTCGCAACGCTGAGATACTTAGAAAGTAGATTCTTTCCGTGTGTACACAGTCTACGTATAAATCTGAAAGCGACAGACTTTCCTCCTTTGGTGTATCTCAATTAAAAGTAAAGCTCTAGAGTTCCAACGACCTTCAGAAGTCAAGGAGAAAACTGCTTTTGAAGAACCTCTACACCTATTCCACTTCTGGAAAAACAACTGACACAGAATAAGACATTTATGATGAGAAATAAGTTCTCACTCTGATTATCAGCATCATCCACATCACACTCTGAAGAAGGAGTCATTTGTGGCATTTAAAAACTCGAGCCTGATTGTTCCCTCTTCACGCCACTGATCTCTGGTCGCACTAACATCGGTGGAAAATAAAATGCTCACAGACTCATTCACTCAGTTCTGCTGGCCAAATTTCTTTTTCAGTGGGTCATTTAAATACTTTAAAACTTTGTCCGTTGTCATCTACATGGTGGTAATGTGCAAGTTGGTTAAAATCCGACTGATTGTTTTCTCCAGTTTGCAGACCAACACATAATTAATCTACTCAGTCATTTTAAAAGACAGACAAGATATTTATACGAACTTAAACACTATATGAACTAAAATGTAAAAATACTAGCTAATATAGAAAACAATAAAGATTACATACCGACCAATATTTAGCCAGATATGTGACCATGTGCCAGAGAGAACCGTATTACACTACAGTAATGTCGTATGCAAAGTACACGGACTTTTTTCCAAGAGCATTTGCATTTTTCCACTGGCAACATATTTGGACTTTCTGTACAACAGATACTGGCAGTCGGAGACCTGCACAACCTCACGCAGAGAATGAGCTGAAAGCAGCTTATCAGCTAATATGTCACACTTCCAAAATATGACAGACAGCATAAAGAGGTCAGGGTAACTCCTTACGATCTCACGTGTGGAAAACTGCCAGAGAGAGGCAGAGTGATTAGGAAAGATCCGGAGGAAGGAAGAAGTTTCCCCATCAGCCATGCTAATGAACAGATGACTGGGAGTAGGAGGATTGGGGGGGGGCAGGTTATGGTTAAACAGGAAGCTGATGAGAAGTAATTACTAGCCCTGGCACCCGTTTCGTTTACTGTGTTTACTCTGTACTTTAAATAAAGATACAGGGACAAAATGTGCATCTGTACAGCCTGATGAATGAAGTCAGAAGAGAGGACTGATAAAAGCAGAAAGAGATGTAGAGAGAGAGATGGGCACAGGCAGAGATACCAGGAGAGACACACAGGTAGAGTGACAGAGACAGGCAAAGAGAGGGACACAATGAGAAGAAAACACAGACAGCCCTAGCGAGAGAGACAGGAAAAAAAAAGATATTAAAAATATAAAGAGAGAGAGAGACTCAGAGACGGAGACTGAGAGAGAAAAGAGGTAGAACGGGACAGAGACACGTAGCGGGACAAAAACAGAGAGGCAGATAGAGAGACATTGAGAGGGCAAGAGTGAGGGAGTAGAACATGGAGAAGTAGAGAGAGAGTGAGACACACAGAGGCTGGTAAGGAGACGGAGACAAAACAGGGATATACTGAGAGACAAAAACAGCGAGGGACAGAGAGAGAGAGACATAAATAGAGACAGCTAGACAGAAGGGGGATGTACTAACAGAAAAGCAGATGTAATTCTACCAGCTGTGCCGGAGCCTCTGCCATATCCCATACCAACTGTGGTGCTATGCATAGACACACACACACACACACACACACACACACACCCCTCTATATGCTGTCTGACAGCTGAGGGGAGAACCCGGGCTGGAAATGCCAGTAACGCTCTACGTGAACTGTATCATTTTTTTTCCTGAGTCATTTTCACCTGTAACAAAACATCTGCCTGATAAACGCTCAGATAAACTACTGAATCATTACATACTGAAAGCTACCTGAAGTTGAATGAGAGGTTTCTCTCCCTACTTTCCCCTTGGTCAAGGCAGTAAAGTGACATCACCCATCGCAACGTTGTTTCTTGAGATCAGGCCCATGCGATATAATGATGGATACTGCGATAATCCACACCATAATACATTAAGATACTGCGAGTGTTGCAACATATTTAAAAAAAACCTGTTCGTATTTTTTTTTTTTTTTTTACTACAAACCAAATCTATATTTTTGTAAAACAAACACATTTACGAACAGATTGTTTTCTCCTATTTTTTGCCTCCTTTTCAGGAACGTACTTGCACTTGAGACTCCCTGAAAACATTCGTGTGTATTCCACTGCCAGGAGTATTGAAACATTCTGTAGACTGGTGTATAAAGCTCTTCCTGTGCAATCACAGAGATGACTATATGGTTGGAGGATATCAGTGATGGAAGCTGAAGCAGCCAGCGCTGGGTTGTGTGTTATATGGGACAGAAGCACAGAATGTTAGCCAGTTATGTAATGCTTTATATAACTATCTGGTGCAAAACGTGTGATGGCCCAGTTATGGGTTATTTAGGAACTCTGTTTGGAATTCATTTTAGGGTAAGAATCATTTAGGTGCACGGCAAAAGCAATAAATCAATGACCTCGTTCTGTTTCTGAAGCGATATACCAGTTTTGAAAAAAGAAAAATGTTCCGCATCTGTTCGAGGTTACTGAAATCCGCTTGTCTGTTTTAGTGTGCATGTAAAGTTTCTACTGGTCACCTCTTAACTAAAACAGACGAGCAGCAGCAGCAGCATCCTCCCAAAAGCATCTCATGGTCACTGTAAATTCCCCTTACATGTGCACACTTACATAGTTCCTAAGCCTGTGGTCTTGACAGCACTGTTTGTATTGAGTCTCTTATCAGTGAAAGAAAAAAAAAAAAAAAAAAAAAAAAATTCACCTTTCTTCCCGAGTCACGAAACCTTTCTTGTGTTTATTTTATTGCGGTTTCAAATTGCTCATTCCAAACTGAAATAAGAGCCAGCACTACTCCAGCGCCCCTTCGACTGCGTTATTGCTGTCCGAATGCGGCAGATGTGTAAAAAGAACGTTATGAACGTCCCACGATCCAAATAGGGTTCTTATTGTAGTAATTTTTCAGGCCAATGTTTCACAGTTTTTTTCTCTTTCTAGGCGTAACTTTTTTTTGTCTAACGTTACTATCGATTAAGTCACACATGCATTAATCGATTTAATTTCACATTAAAACTCAAACACTGAGGAAAAATGGAGTCGAGACAAGAACGCCAACCGAAACATTACTTAAGTGAGACAGGCAAGGGGCGGGGCTTCCATGGTGTCCGTTAATATTGGAGAGTTCGCAACTCCAGATTCATCTACCATTTTTTCACCTTTGCTATATTTCTGAGTGAGAACAGACTATTAAAGGATGAGCATAAACGTAGCTATTGATCCATTACTTGTTTTTGTTCCAACCCTCTTTCACATTCCCAGCAATTGTGAAAATAAGGTCACACCCGTGTTTAAAAGCACCCTGGTCTTTCCTGAAAATCAGCATTGCTACACTCGGCTCTCAGCAGCATCGTACGAGAGGGTTAACACCTTTCAAACTGAAGAAGATTACAGTCCGGGATTTCCTGCACGTTCATTTTCTATGAATGTATTCAGACAGCCCCGAAACGAATTTCTCCAAGGTCCTTCCTTTTCAGGTGTCTGTACTCCTACGGAGCGTAATGTGAAGCGCTTGTGTATTCTACGTTAGAGGACTTCCTCTGTGGTCCACTGGCACTGGTTTTCAAACGCCTCACTGAAATGTGAGGGGGAATGATCAGTACGAAGATCCGGTGTTAAGACGTTTGATTTTCAGCACTGTTAATAATTAGTTGTTGAAGCTCAGCTCCTTAAAATAAAATAAAAAAAAAACAAACAAAAAAAAACCTGCAAACCAAAAAGTAATATTTTCCAGAAAGGAAAAGCCTAAAACTTTTTTCCAGAATGGAAAAAGTCTTATTTGTAAAGTCAGCCTACACCACTTACTGAAAATGATGCCGGACTACAATAATTAGTATCTCGGAAAAATTTCATTTATGAAAAAATATGGAAAATTGACAGCATTTCATTTACCAGAGAGATTTAATTAGCGCTTATGTATTGCTATAAATAACAATTTACGGACTGCTTTTCTGTAGGTGAATTTGAGCTACATGAGCTTCAACCAAAAATTTTTTTTATTTGTAATTTGTAACTTAAAAACGGCATTAAAACTGGTTCCTAGTCAACTGATTATTGAAATAGCAATCTTTTACAGTTACAAACTGAAAAACTGAACCATACCGAGGTTTTGCAGACACTGTACATGGCAATTTGGAAAGGAAAAAAAAAAAAAAAGACAACAGTTTCCAACCGCAGTAAAAAGGTAACCGTAGCGACAAGCTTTCACAGCTGCACACTTGGTTAGGGTTGCCAGATCCACACCACATCACCACATCCTCTCCATGCGCCACCAAGCTCTCATAGCTGCATATTAAGGTTCACACTGAACCAGATTGATAGAGTAAAACAAGCCTCTGCGTTCAAGCGGATGCCGATATCGCTAACGTGTGTTCGGCTCGAGCAGAGCTAGTTCTGTAACTCCGTTAAGCAAGCGGTCTCTGGTTGGAGATTAAGCTTCCTGGAACAAGTGGACTGTTTCAAAACTCTATTAGATATGAAAGTTTTTGAGGTCTGACCAAAATATGCCTAAAAAAAACAAAAAAACAACAACAACAACAACGGGACAAAACGAGCCACGATGTTTTGCCGAGTGTGGGATGATGTGTGGATTCTCCCACTTCCTGGGGGAATCCTGACTATTAAGAAAATGTAAAATGAAGAGGCAAGAAAGGGTTAATTATCAGCATCCTGCAACAGCAACCGAACCACATCCTGAGTGCTAAACTGCTGACTGACCAAGCTAGCTATTCACCCACCTTGCCTTATTTGCATATTATACATTCTGGGAAATTAGAGTTCTGCTGGTCATTAGGTTCGAGGTATTCCATCACCGCTCCAGTGGGTCAGGGATCTTCCTCAGGGTCTCCGTGCCTGACAAAGCTCTAAAGTAAGCCAACCAGACGGCATCCTTGTAACGTTTCCGACACTTCGGTTGTCTCTAGATTTGAAGAAGTAGCGGCTCTACTCTGAGGCGTGCCGAGCACCTCGCCTTATCACCTTCCTCCAGCCATCGTCTGGTTTGGTTAACATGTAGACACTAGAGTTTACTAGCAGGGAAGTACAAAAGTTTACAGCAGGACAGTTCACTTTTTATTCTAGTTTTTAAAGATTACATACGGCAATGAATTTGAAACAAATTGTGCACGTGATAAATAAAACTATAAGCTTCCCCCGCCGAAACGTTTTAACTGAGCGTTTCAAAGCATCTACACTGATTGGCGCAAGAGAGCAAACTGTGTTTTTAATCAATTTCTATTGCTCTTTACCATTACAATTATTTCTAAAGTGATAACTGACGCTTTGTCTTAAGCCTGATTTTTCCCTCCCTCTTTCGGATGGAATAAAAAAAGTTTGGACCATTAGCCCGATGTTATCTATAGAATACTTGTCTAATGTTTAAGATAAGCAAACACTGATAGGTATTTATTAATGAAGTCAAAACATTCTCCTTTGAGAGATGCCGACGGGACCTTTTTTCAAATGAGAAAATCAAGACAAGATGAGAGATTACTATTGTGAAATTGGGGAAGGGGGCGGGGCTTCCAGGGAGTTCAAAGCACATGTAAAACTGTCAATCGTGCCAGTCAAGCATGTCAATTATCTCATGAAATTTTTATTGAAGAGAAAAAGAAGAATGCTCTTCAGGAGTATTCTTGCGTGATGACTCCTCGTAGCAGCAAACGCTGATGTTGATATACGGAGATCCTACGCGTAATGCGTAAAGGTGGCCGGGTTTATGAAAAAGTTTTTGAAAATGGGGCTGTCAAAGCTCACAGTCGCATGTATGTATTTCCACACATATTTTGGTTGACTGGTGTTTTCTACCACTGTTAACAACCAACCAGATTGGTTCATTACGATTACGTTCGGTTTAGCTGAACTAGACAGGTCTGATGCGGGTGTCCTCCTGCTGAGGAAAAAAAAAGGTTTCTCCCCACCAAACTGCCCAAGTGTTTCCAAAAAAACATCAGTCTCAAACATGATCGATAGCTAGTGAGAGAAAAATCATTACCCTCTTAAGAGCAGAGCAGAGAAGACTCCCCTACCTTCCTGACTTCGCCAAGTAAGCCGAGCCTGCCGGGAATAATAAACTCCTCATTACAAACGCGCTCTGTAAACTCACGGCCACCGAGGAAGTTACAGCTCAAGAGAGAACAGTGTCAGCAGAATACTTTGTTAACAGTTTACGCGCTGAAGTAGAAACCGATGCTCTTGATGAGGTGTCAATGAGGTGTGAAACGTTTGACGCACGGTTTTCCGTGCTGGTCAGCGGTACAGAAAGAGCTCAGAGTTAAAACGCAAAAGATCGAGAGGACTGACAGTATTAGGCTCTTGAGCAAAGCCCTTAACATTCAATTGCTCAGCTCTCCATGTCAGTGCACTCAGGATTGTAGTGTCTGTCGAGCGAATAAATGCAGAACTGTAGATAGGAATCAATGTAAAACTCTACTGGAGTATATTCTTAAGCAATATTATGGAACTCCATACTCGACATCGACCGATCAGCTCTTCAACAGTACAAGAGTTTAAAATCCACAGTAAAACAAATGGAAAAAAAAAAAAAAAAGAAATCAGGAATGCAAATGAGAGAACGGAGAGGAGGGAGAGGGGGCACAGGGAAGGGAGAAGGTTCCCGGCTTTTCTGACTCATGCAGTTTTGGACTCCTTCGCTCCATTTGTGGTCATTACAGCTCCCTTCGCCTTGATGAGATGCAGAGGAGTGCGAGTGAGCAAACTATCATCACGCGTCGTGAGAAACACACCACCACACACATGCGCGTGCTCACGCGCACACACACAAACACACACACACACACACAGCCCCCCCCTTCGTTTCCTCCACTCTCACATTCTTTACTTAAATCATGGAGTCCCTCTCCCTCTTTTCCTCATTAATCTCTCTCTCTCTCTCTGTAACTCCTCCCCTGGGGTAATCCACCATCCAGAGGTAAAGCATGAAGAATTCCTTTCAAGCAAATGGACTTCCACTTCACAGCAAAAACAAACCGTGGAGTTCAAACGAAGCACGGTAAAACTCACCATCACCGAGGAGAGGCTACTCTGCTCTCAGTCCTGTTTGTGAACGTTCTGCGATTCTTTCAAATCCTTCTCTGAAATGCTTTCCAGTGATCCACGGTTCCAAGCATCCACTCTGGGCAGCGGACTCAAGGCGACGGGCTGCACGCGCGCAAAAACAACAGACGGATCGGTGAACGAGTGCGCCTCAAACAGACACGCGCACTGTCGCCTCTAAGCCGCGCTGCCATCGCAAAACAAAACGCCCACGCACACTCTCTCTCTCTCTCTCTCTGATCCCTGCCTTCTTTTGCATTTACCTCTCTCTCTCTCTCACACTACTCCCCCTCCTCCTACTTTCTTTCTCTCCCTCTCTGTTCACAAGCTGTGAGCCAGCCCCCTTTGAAAGCAGAGGCCAATCAAAGAGTAGATTTATTTCTCCAGTCCAGCACCGTGCTTCCACACACGCGACACGCACAGGGATGGACGGAATAAGCAACAGGCTGCAGATGAGGAAGAGTGTGTGTGAGCAAGAATATGAGCTCGTTTCCTCTTTCTCTCCTCTTATCTTCTGGTTCCACCCTGGCAACCATGCATATGTATACACACACACACACACACGCGCGCATACATGCGTGCACACGGTCTCCCCATGTCCTGTTGCTAAACAGGAAAATACCTTGCTGAGATCAGTAAACAGAAGTTTCTAAAATCAAGCAACTCCACAAAGTGCAAAGACTAAAGGAAAGCTCCGGTGCTTATCTGACGAAGCTGTTCATGATTACCACGAACAAGAATTGCAACACATTTCCATGTACTGGTACAAACACACACACACACACACACACACACACACAACACTCGCACAATAGATGCGTAAGGGCAGTTGCAAAGCTTTACCTGAAACATTGTTGTGCAATGGTTTTATGAATTAGGTATTTATAAATAATAGCTGAACCTGTTCATTGGGGTCAGAAGGTGTTGACTGATTTTCTACAGCAGCTCTGACAATAGCTCTGGATGCAAGGTTCATGTTTATGCACTCATTGGAATTTGCTATAATTTCTATAGTAACAGCTCATACGTATGGTGGACGCCCCACGTTAACAGATCAAAACATGCGCGTGATCGCTGATATGGTGACACTTTATTTTAATAGTTTATTTAGACTTGTGGAGGAGTCTCCAGTTTCTAACAATATGCACGACGTCATTTTGTCATTAATAAAAATTCGTCATCACGGGCAGACTGCTGTGATATAAATGAGAAACTGCAGTGCTGTTACAGGAAAAGAATCAACTTTGGAGTGGTCACAGTAACGCGCCATCACACCACCCTTCCGCTGCTTGTTTTCCTATAACGGCAAGCACGCGAGTGATTTATTCCTTCTGTATTCCTGTATCTGGGACAACCAGACATTTCGAATCAGCTATGAAGTTATTTCCCATGATTCCCATTATCACGCTATTCATCATGTTCCCATCCACCCAGCCCAGTCTGAGCTATAAATAAGTTCAACCACAACCTACCAGCATCAAGAACGACCGAGAAACCCAAGAGAGGGGCTTAAATTCTTGCTTGATGCTTGTAAAGCTGTCGAAAATAATTAAGACACACAAATTGTCCTGACAAATGTGCAAAATTGTGTTGTTTTTTTTTTTAAATAATTGAATCAGAGTAAAGGAGTTGAGGCAGGCAGCCATGACTCAATCTCCTACTCTTCTATCCCAGTTTGGTCTTTGTTGGTTTGCCAAAACGGCAGCAGTGGTGGCGTGTGGTGGGTGGCCTCGCGCTGGGGGAGTGTGTGGGCGGAAGCATATGTAAGCGCATATGAGTGAATCTGAGAGTGAGAAACTGTGTGTGTCCAAATCAACGAGTGTTGTCAGGAACTGAGGCAACGGCGGCAGCCTGACCCATATTGTGCACACAGCACTCTCTGTAAGTAGCACACGCTACAGAACGAGAGCGAGTGTGTGTACGCCTGTGTGTGAGAGAGACAGACACTGACAGTTTAATCAGTTTAACCCATGGCCCTCCTCCCCTTCTTTTGCTCAGAAGATGTTCAGACATCAGAGCAAGCTTTAGCAGGCCCTACAGCACCTGTGCCTGTTCACGGTCATTCATTATTATTAAATTGTTTTTTACCCTGCGATACTATTTTGCTGCTGACTTGCCCTCACTGGTTCCTCTTGAGGGAATCCCCAACATCACCCGCCTGTGGACATCCCAGGGATCAGTGTCAGGAGCAGAATTGCCACACCCTACCTTCAGTAATGTCCTTTTCAGAAACGGCGGTGATTTTAACGGACATTAGCTTAACTACACAAACATCTGAATGCGAATGCAGCACTTCTGAATGGACAGACATCACTGACAAGTGACAAGCAATTAGAGATGTCCTTGTCCTGAATGGCTGGCTGACTCCGATTGTGATTTTTTTTTTTATTTTTGTTGTTGTTATTGTGTAATAGACTTTACAAAAAGCTGTGATAGCAGTAAAGCACACGCTCAGCTATTGGTTTGCGTTCATGTTTGTCTCAACATGCATTCCACTTCTTTATGAAGGAGTGTGAGGTTTTCTGTGGTACTACACTCTAATGTTGAGAGTCAATAGAGGTGGTGGGTGGGTGGGTGGGTGGAGACAGGGTTGGTCCTGGTAGCTGGGACAGGTGGACACGATGGGCAGCAGGTTAGCAGTGCCAGGCGGCCGCAGCTCCGCCACCCAGCGAGGGCTAACGCCCTGCACGGCTCCAAAACATCTATGCATAATGCTTAACCCTATGCCAACACCGAGTGCTTCCTCAAAGCCATACACACACTTGCTTAAAAACAAACACACACACACCCCATACACTTCAACTCACAGTAGTGCCATCTGTCAGCCTGGAGTGAGGTCTGTAAATCCAGCCAGTTTTTCAGAAAAGAACAGACTTTCACTAAGTTCTGTGTGTGTGTGTGTGTGTGTGTGTGTGTGTGTGTGTGTGTGTGTGTAGTGACCAAGAGAGCTCATGCAAGCTTCAA
>JAQQZR010000039.1:21616542-21631419 GCA_030068235.1 Notoglanidium macrostoma | reverse complement strand
TCTGTGTGTGTGTGTGTGTGTGTGTGTGTGTGTGTGTGTGTGTGTGTGTGTGTGTGTGTGTGTGCTCATTATGATGAAAAATTGGTAGTCTAAAATCCACAATGATTGGTTGATTTATAAATAAATAAACCATTTCAAGATACTCTCTCATTATTTTTAAATAAACAACTAATTATTTCAAGATATGTCGCTGAGCCGTCTTGTTATGACGTCATTGTTTTGACCTCGTTATTTTGACTCTGGATTCATTTTGAAATATCTTGTTATTTCAAGACAGTATCTCATTATTTCGACTTAACTCGTTATTTTATGTGTTTACTTCGAGTTATTTAATGCTATCCGAGTTAATTAATGTCTCATTCATTCAACTTAATAACTAGGTAATATAATAAATTTGTGTTAATATCTTGCTATTTGGAGTCATCATCTCTTTATTTAAACACATTTTCCTGTCATTTAGTGCAAGGCTGCCAAAAATAATTTCCAAATGTTTAAAGCACTATGACCATTATTGAACTGGTACCGTCATCACGCTGAAATATTTAAGAACCAAAACCCTGGAAAGCTGAATGCATTTAAATGAGTTACCGATCATTACACGTAGGTGTGAAAACTGAATTCCAGTACTAAATAACGATATGCTAAAATAACGAGTTTTAACTTAAATGCTATGTCGAGACGACGTCTGTGTATATTTAAAGAATCTGGCTACATGCAAAACATCCATTCAGCATTGAACTGGGAAACAAACAACTGGCAGCAAATTGTCTTCCGAACTGCTACACACGCTGTCCGTCATCTCACTGATCAACTTCAGGAATCGGCGCGTTGTTATGGTACGTGTTACTTACGTTGAACAAATTGGTTTTGTTTCTCTCGCAGAAAAGTCCTTGTGCAGGCATGTGCTTCAGCTGTTGCCATGGGACACTGCTCCCTAGCAACACATCCCTTGCCCATTGCATATTCTGTAGAGACACAAAATATATTCGGTTAGTTAGTGCATGTTTTCATGTGTGACAGGGTGTGTGTGTGTGTGTGTGTGTGTGTGTTGATGGCATGTTCTGTGTCATACTGAACGACCACAGCTTCCGGTTCTGAAGGAAAAACTTTGAAATTGTAGAATCGGCTCACAAAGATGTTTATAAGGTTCTGTTCACTTGCGCATTAAAATATTCTGGTGCAACAGATAAAGGTTTCAAACACACCCACACACAGCACCACAAACCACACAAGTCAACACAATTAAACCGAATAAACACCCTTTTTTTTTTTTACCTACTAATTATATAAACGCGCATTAGCCATGGTAGGATGAACAAATTTAAGGGTTGAATTAATTGCTCTTAATAATCTGCCAGAGTGACTGGAACATTATTGCGGCTTTTGAAAAAGCATTAAAAGGCCTTAGAGTTATATATTCTTTTTGTATGTTATTTTCAACAAAGAAATGGTCATTTGAGCACCATATACGCGCAGATATTCACACGCCATAACCCGTAGAATGGACTGACCAGCTTTTTTTTTGCTTATATAGCACTAGCTTCAGCAAAAAAGCTAAACAGGAAGTCAATAGAAAAACCACAGCTGCAAGCTCTGTTAGCTTACGCCACATTCTGCGCGCACGCACACATAGCTTAGGGTTTGGCATAATCACAGTTCATGGCAGCTTTATAGCTCCGACAGAGCTGTGTGTATTCACAGCAGTGCAGCTGATTACAGCCTTTTCTGCAATTATCTCTCCGCCTGTCTTGCTCACCCAGCAGCCATGGATACTTTAATAATCGCCGAGGCGGGTTTCTCTTTTAAAACGACAATGGAGCTCTGGCTTTCCCCGAAGCAAACAGAGATATTCCCTCACTGATGAAGGACCACAGAACTTACGCGACGGCGCCATAATGTGCAACCACATAAAAGCCCCTAAATTAAAGCAAAGGCACCAAACCTGCTGGTCAAAGAGAGGAGAAAAGTTGAGTGTGTTCCACACATTAACCGCACATGAAAAATAAGAACGAGGGGAAGCCCCTGGTCTGTCCCATGCTTCAGGTGACCACACAGAATGATCACAAAGCGTGGGGTTTCCCTGTCTACAGCAACTTCCTGTCACGCTGAACAAAGCCTAATCTAACAGCAGAGCGTGCACTGCATCCTGTTCTGGTGTTGGCAATGAGTGAGAAAGGACATGGGTATCAATGCAGACTCATGCTGTCCAGCTTATGTTACTGCTCATGCCAACTGGAACGGACGCCCAAATTCAGACACACACGCACGCATGCCTTGCTCCAAATCAGCCCATCAGGACCATACAATAATATTCCGTATACTAAATCTGGGTCGGCATGCTCTGACTGCTGAGGGGGGAAATTATTAGCTATTACTGACGGGGGCGGATAAATAACGGATTAGCTAGCCCTCCACACAAGTGGAAGTTGGCCAGTCCTGTGTTGTGGTTGTCTGTAAATATAACTGATGAGGCTAACCAAGGCTTTGAGCTGTTGTGATTTCTCCACGGATCACAAATAAAAACATTCGAATCTGGCGAGTGTCTTTATTTTTCCTTCGACATGTTTATCTACGAGGTGACGTACGTGTTGTGCTAGAGTTATAGGCTAAAAAACAGTGTAATATGGGAGCTAAATCAGATAAAACCATAAGTGCTAATATATGTTCACTGATGCAAGGATAGTGTGACTTTCACTGGTTGGAGCTGCATACGAGGTGCCGTTTATGACCTGCAACCACAGTTGTTTTTGTTTGTTTGCTAATGACAGGAGACGCTTGCTGAATTAAAGCAGTGGGTGTTGGGTATGTCAAGGTGCACAGCCTGCAAGATGCTATAGCAGCAAGTTACATGGTAGGTTGGTGTGTTTCTGAACATGGAAAAGACTCCATAGACGGAGAATATGAAATGGTACTTTCATATCTACCGGTCCGTTTGCCGAGAGTGAAACTGATCGTTTTGGTTCATTTGCTATTTGGTGTGGTTTCACACTGCGTATAATGCAACAAACCTAAGACAACAAAAATATTTGGCTAAGGGGCGCTGAGACCCTATCTGCATTTGAAAAAAATTTTGGGGAAAAAAAAAAAACACTGGGATGGGGGAAAAAAAAAAAAAAGTTAAACTGGATATGACTACAATCATGCATGGCATTATATTAATGATTAGATAATTATATAAATAACTAGCATAACATGAAATTTCTGCAGTACTACAGCTCTGTTCTTTGGCTGGGTTTGCGGTTCAGTTCAGCAGCTTACATCTACAAAAAAAAAAAAAAAATGTTTCGTTCACTTCATGCAGCCGCAAAAGCTGACTAAGTTTCAGGTTAAAAAGAAAACACGGATTTGTATTTGCTTCGTCACTCTTACTTTGGTGCATTGTTTTCAAGGAACTTCTAGTTTTTCAGTGCACCACCTTGTATAATGAATATGGGTGTGTCAGTGAAAACAGCCTATGTATACTCTGTGTGTGTGCGTGTGTGTGTGTGTGTGTGTGTGTGTGTGTGTGTGTGTGTGTCTCACCTTGTGTGTCTTGCTGCAGGCGTACAGGTGGGCGAGTCTGTACAGGCTCTTATAGTGCTGGGGGAAGCGGTTGAGGCATAGAAACAGAGCTCTCACGCACATCTCCACCAGCACCTTCCTCTGCTCCACCCGGCCTATCGGCAGACACCTGGGTACCTCCAGCAGCTCGGGTGGTGCGAGTGGCTCGGGCCGGCGAGGGGCAGAGCGCAGTAGGGCAGCTGGTGTCTGGGTGGGTGTGTCCGGGGCAGGGGGTTTAGGGACGGACATTTCGGGAGAAGTGACAGACAGAGTGGTGTCCGAGGACTCCTGAGAGAGCGTGGTGGAGCTGATATCCATGTGCTTCTCCTCTGAGAAACATGAACATGGCATAAGAGAGTCCATTAATCAGAATCTACTTCTGACAATTATTAGTATTAAATGCAAATAATATTACGGATTCGATAATTATTTAAAACTAGGACATAAATTTTTTCATACTGGTGGATTAATGACTCAGTTGGTTAATAAGTAAACACGGGGCTATTTTCCCCCACATCTATTAACCAGAAAAGAAGGAGGTGAAAAGTTGAGAAGATGAAGATTATGAGAAAAACTGAGCAATCAGCTAAACATGTTGTCTAATAACACAGTCTGATTGGTCAGATGATGATAATCAATTTTCAGCATGGCTCTGACAGTAGATCAGGACGCAAAACGTTCTTGCTAATACATTATCATTTCCAATGTTTTTATAGGAAAACAATGTTGATTATTTTTCTATACTATCACACTCCTCAGTGTTTAATGATGATGCTTAGGTATCATTTACATTTGAATGTGAAATGATAACTGTACAGTCTCAGGATAGTCCTTACTGAAAAAACAAAAGTCCAGGGGTGGAGCTGGGTGTGATCCAACTCCTACACATGTCCAACTTTAACCTTAACCCATGCAATGTCATACAACATGAAACAACACATTTTGTCTCAACGCCACCCTGGTACGAGGAGCTGGGCCAGGTTTAACTCTACACCCCTTGGACTTTTTATTCTGCAGCAAACTGTACCTGACCATTTCTAGCCAACCAAAGCTTGGAAGTGGAGGACGATATGGCAGCATTCACTTTATCTAGCTTTTGCTTTATGATCAGTCCACCTTTGATATGTTAGGCGTATATTTTGATATACATTTTATTTTTGGTTATTCCTCTATTTGTTAGAATACGGTTCACTATCAAAACCTGATGGAATAAAAGAATATCAGGCCCTACTGTATAATGAATGTGGAAAATATTTCAAACAGACTGAGACCATCTGAGACACATTATATATCCGGTATGTATGTATATCTACAGTAAAGTAACACTATAAAGGCACTACCTGGTTCTTCCACTGCAGCTTTATCTTTCATAAGCGTGTTTGTGTCTTCAGAAAATGACTGACATTTCCCAGAATCCAGCTTGTGGGTGCTGTCTTGTGAGCTGGTGGGGTCCAAGAACACGTCCTGCAGGGAACTGGAGTCCGATAACGCGGCCACGCTGTCTTGACTTTGCTCTGATGATGGGAACCACACACACACATACACATATGCACCATGAGGTCAACTTTAAAGTTCAACCAAAGAGAAATCAAAGCTAGTGCCACTGCACTGTTTTAAACAAGAAGCCACAATTTAACACCGAAATCCCAAGATTCACCCACAGACAAGTTTAAACCAACTGCTAACTTAATTCCAGGGTAGACATTAATTGTGGTCGCAGAAATATGCTGATAAGCTGCAATCTTATAAATTGTGGATCAGGGATGAAAAACTTCCTGAAAAAGGTTTGTGGATGATTTCTTGAAATGCCAGGATTAGTGTTATGAGCTGGAATTGTCCGTTACACAAAGCAAGAGCACAGCGTATTCGTAAAGCGTGGACGGACTTCTGGTCTCACATAGAAAGTGTGCCACTGTACTTCCACTAAAAACAACTCCCTTTTATTTCCCTCTAAATGAAATGTTTCGCATGCTGAGAAAGTCAGCAACTGGATCTGGAGGGTTTCTGTTGGCAACGGTGAGATCAAACTGTCAGCAAACATTTTAGTTACAAATGCCACTGTACCGGCTAACCCGGCATGGGGCGGGACAAAAAATCCCCAACAAACCTTCAGCAACAATACGGAGCTGTAGTGCTTTCATTAACACACAAGGTAGGTCTGGTAGAACCAATTATGAAATTAGGTAGTGATCAGGGTACAGCCAATACATTACAGTCTGATTGCACAGTGTGAGCGCACACACACACTCTCAGACACACACTCTCAGACACACACTCTCAGACACACACTCTCAGACACACACAGAGCAACTGCAGTCGTACAGTGAAGCAGAAGACAGCAGCTGAATGCTAAAATGCTGTTTAGTATCGTATTGATCAGGACAGACAGTGGAGCAGTGGCAGAGAACCCACTTCACATTTCATCCAAACATAAAATATCTAATTAGGTGATGATATGATGGTTTCAGAATCCAAAACCAACAAACAGTGCACTGCAGGAGGACTGTAGAGTTTAGTTCTTTAGTGTTTAGGGCTGAGTGATCTGTGATGGAGGCCAAGATTTATTAAATAAAAATCTGAGTTGGCTTTTTTATTTTTTTATTTTTTTTTTTTTAAAGTTTAACCATCTATAAACTTATAACCATTTGTTGACCATAAAGAGGGTGATGCGGTGGCACTTTAATGCTTTCATGTTAATACCATCATAAACAGAATCATACTAGTCACTAACTAGCCAAGCCTGTGCCGTAAATCATTGCAACTCCGTCATATAGCACTGCATTCTGGAACGACGAGTCCAAGGTTTGCACGAACTGCTTCCTTGTTGGATTCCTCATTTATATTACAATGAACATTGCACGCATGAGGACAAGAAGCTTTCGCACTTTTGTTTTTTCTCGGCTATGGTCGAGATTGTTGAAATTGTGTGACCTCTAATGTCTCAGAGTAATAATGAAAATACAGCATCGACTAAACAAAATCAACATATTTAATGTGTTTTAGGGTGGAGTTTTCCTTTAAGCAAGACGGATCATACAGGTCTGATTAACCGTGGACCAAAATTCAGTATAAAACTACAAAAAGCATGAAAGTATTAAAGTGCACTGTTTGTTGGATAGCATTTTAGTTCGAGCGGTGGCTCTGTCTGAAGTGACAAGCTGCCACTCATTGGACGGAAGTAAAACTATGCACGGTGGTTCTCTGCCATAGCCCTAAAGAGAGCCAAGGTTAGTTAGGGCTTTTGGACTGGAGGGAGGTGTCTGTAGTTTATACCATACGCAGGTCCCGCTCGCAAAGAAGGTGCACACCCAGACCTGCAGTAATCGTGGTCGTGTGAGAGGTTTGCTGCGGAGGAGACCATGGCTTTAGAAAACAGCAACAAAAAAAAAGAAAAAAAAATCTCATCTCGGAGAAATCAGATTTTTGGCTTTACCTGAGGGTAGGTGTGAGATCTGACGTGTTTTATTCCTGTACAGGGCTGAAGAAATAGTGTTTTTTAGATTTGCATCTGAAACACCAGAACTACTCAAGCCAATTTACATACGGAGAATTAATATACAGGTGAGCCCAGTACAGATCCAAACCCACACACCAGCAACTGGCAACCATTTATGAACCCAAACATACCCATGTATCTTTTTTTCAACCTCCTTCCCAGTGCAAGTGAGCCACAGGAAAAACAAACAAACAGACAAACAAACAGACAAAGACAGATTTCATTTAGCACACATAGCCGAGCAGAGTGCATTGTGGGATGTTAAGGAAATTTTCTTTTATAGTCCAGAGTGCTAATTCCTCATCCCATCATGCATTGATTAAGAGGCAGCAGGTGCAAAGCAGGCCAGAGGCAGGCAGAGAGGGAGCAGGCAGGTAGGCAGCAGGGAGGAAGGGAGCCTGAGTAGGCTGCAGGAAAGAATGGGAACAAGGCCACACAGCTGCAGGGGCCACACTTTTACAACGCAAATTCCTAAGCTTACTTGACTGGCGTCGCTGAGGTTGTCCTGTCCCTAATATAAATTCATGTAATATTGCAGAAAACACCCGACTCCATGCCTAGGGCTCAGGATGAAAATATCAAAATGGTGGTAATTTCCCTGGACTCTAATTGTTAAAGCAAAATGTGCTCAGCATTTCACTCATACTGACATTTTCACTAGAGCTTTGTCCTTTGGTTCAGTTTAGCAGCTCGCATAAACAAAAAAAAAAAGAAAAAAAAAAAAAAACCCCATACACACAATGCTTGGAAGCACACATCAGACCATTACCGCTGTGTTCTCACCTGCCTAAAGAACTGCACCGAGGGAAAACACGCACCTGGGTTCCCTTCAAACTGACTAAATGCTGAATATATGGAAGTACCCTAAGATACAGTTTGACTCAAAAACAGATACATAATTCCAGTAAAGCAATCCTTTGAGGCTACACGTTAAATCAGAAGTACTACGAACAAGATCCATTTTTCAGCCTCAGACATGAATAAAGCATTCCAAACAGACAAGCTCACTGAGTTCACATCAGTACAGTAACTGGGTCAAGTCTGTCATCTGACACAGATTCAGGAGCACCGCCTCTGTTTAACCAAAAAAGGCCAGTGCAAGTTTCCATTAATACTTCATTCAAAGCACAAAAACAGGGAACATCTGAATAATTACCCAGGCTGAAATGGCAACCTAACAATGCAACTGAATAAGAATTGTATGGTTTGTTTTTTCTAGCTTTATTTCTGTTTTTCCAGCTATCCAATAAGGGGTTAAACAGACTGCACTGCGTACATCATGGTGCATGTAGAGACTTGTAGTCAGAGAAAGGCATTTTTACTGAAAATTCCTTTTATGCATCTTAAAACATCTGAGAAAAATAAGTTTCCCGAATCTTGATTGAACGGACAAATAGCTAAGACAGACTGCTTGTCTTGGACGATTATGAATGTTTTTCTGAATTAACTCAATTCTCACGAATACCAAATCACTTGTGAAAATGCTTCTGTGAATGATTTATAAATTATCCAGTTTGGTAAATGCGGCCCATTCTCTCCAAACTGCTTCACTCTACTGAGCCTTACTCGTCTTACTTTCCCTCATCTCCCTCTCCATCACTAAGAACACACACCTTACTTTTGCCTCCTTAACCAATCTGTATGGTGGACCCTGCCAGCTTTGTCACTCATGTTCCCATGATCCTCAGCGTGCGGATGATAAGAGCAGGGGTGGGAGGAGTCATTGTTATAAACCCAAGCCCATTGGCCAAACCCACAAGTGAGGCTTAGCTGTCATTAATGTGATCATGGTCACCCCCAGGTAAGTGAGTGTGTGAGTGAGTATAAACTCCAGGCCAGGTGTACTGTACCGTCCTGCGGCTGCCCCTGCCTCTGCTGCAGCTTTTTACGTTTGGCGTAATCGTGGTCAAGCGGAGTGACCGCGCACGGGGGAGAAGTCACACCTGCCGCACCGTCGCTGGGCAATGATGTTGCCATGGGCACGGTTGTCACTGAAGAGTTTGCTGCTGTCAACCCGGTCACCGCTGAGGAGGAGTGCGAGTCTTCATCATTCAAAGAAGGAAGTTTTTCCCTAAGGAAATTATATAGACATAAAAAAAAAAAAAAAAAACATTAAAACATGTTTCACCTAGTTTTTCATAGAAAACGATTCATCTGGTGATACATGGCAATCAAAACTGAGTTTATCACCCAAGTCAGTGAATAGTGGCCTTTACTTTGAATTTGGTTAGGTTCAATTGAACAAATTAGGGCTTGAAATGTACTTAAGAACCTTGTCTAGTCATTGATCCATTGGTCAGACTGACATATATTGGAAAAATAATCTGTGGAATCAGTAAAAAAAAATTTCCTTGTTGACAAGCCTTTGATGATGAAAATATACGTGAAGACAGATTGTCTGATAAATATCAGTAACACTGTAATGTAGTTACTGACTGCATAGGGCAGGAATGAATTGCTGAACGTACTTGTCGCTTGTTTTAGGCATGCTCTTCTCCTCTCCGCGAGCAAAAGGGCCAACCGCAGCTTCTGCCAGCATGTTAAAGAAAATCTCGTAGTCCAGATGGTACTTCTGCTCAGATTCTTCCTTGCCACCTTCTTCCTCTAACAGCTTCAGAATAGTGGCGGCCATACGGAAGAACAGCTGTGATGGAGGAGACGGATGAGAAACACAAATTAAAGTGCTTTCCAAAGGATTAGCATTTAAAGAACAAGAAAAAAGAAAAAGAGCCTCATGCTTTATTCCATGACTTGGCTTACTTCTAACGACTCCATGGCCAGATCAGGTGGGTTGTGGTAGTGGATTTTTCGGGGATACCTGGCAGCTTCCTCGTGGAGAAAATGAGCAGACTGGGCGGGGAGAAGAGGAGAGGAATAACATGAGATAACATACGATCACATAGAAAATACTGTATTTTCTTGTTCACAGCTCTATAGTAGCCTTGTACATCCAGGCACAAAACACAACTGATCTGTTTAATACTTTAGCACTACGTCCTCCATGTAGTTCACCTGTTTGTAGAGCCGTAAATAGTCTTTCGGTGATAACTTGCGTTTCTCGGAGATCTTGCCCAGCATGTAGTGTATCAGCCACTCTTCCTCATTACAGTCTTCTCCGCATGTGGACGCACACTTGAAGCACTTGTATGCCGTCTCCAGCATTGAATTCTTACGGTCCTCCATCTGAACGAACACGGACGTTATTCTACACCGTTATGCTTACACTGGCGGGAATACATTCATTGCTATACGCACCAATTTGGTGAGATCCGGAGGCATTTCGTTCCTCCACTGCTTGAGCTGCCTGGAGGCAAAGGAGTGCAGGGCGTAGGACATGGTGCCGTACTCGATCCACAAGCTCAGGTTGGAGCTGTCGATCTCTAGTGCCCTTTTAAAGCATGTCAGCACAGCAAGAGAGTGCTTCCACACAGGCCCGTCGCTTTTCAGCTCGTTCGAGTTCAGCTTGTCCTGGATGCGAGTGGCCCGGGCCAAAGCCATCCCGGCCCAGGAGTCAAACCTGGGATAATATAGTCATGGTTCACATTTGCGACTCTGGAATTACATGAAACTTAATAGGATTTCACCAATGTGAAGATCATGAATGGAATCACAGGACTGAAACAGGAAAAAAGGATTTCAAATATAACTAGAAGGGAACCGAGAGCATAGACCTACGCCGAAGTCAACTCTTCTATGATATGCAAATCTATAACCACAACCACTTTATATGTCTGGATATATTTCTGATGGAGTAATAGTATTTCTACATTGGCTATGTTTTGCCACCACTGAACTACTGGCTTTTAATACATATGGCATTCTTGACCACAGACTTCCCTCTAACGAGAAATGCCGTATCTCGCAACATTAGTGAAAGTGACAATAAGCTTGTGGATCTGCTACAAATTTTAATGGTATCTTTCTTGGCCCATGCTACACGCTTCCACCAAGTTTCATGAAAATCAGATTGGTAGGTTCTGTGCAATCCTGCTTAAAGGCAAACAGACTGGAAAAGAAACCACACTACAAACACAACTTCTTCGGCAGAAGTAAATATGAAGATTTATCCTTTTTAAATATGGAGATTTATCATTTGTAAAATTTATAATTTACAATAGTTTTCACAACAAATAGTCACTGACCTGTTGGGGCACACACAGATGTCGTGCATGTAAAATTTAATGGCTTTGGCCTGTTCTTTGTTCTTAAAGTGGTAGTCAGCCAACAGGTAGTACAGCTCATTGACCAGAGGGGGTGCTGGAGGGGTTCCTTCTGGGAGTGCCGGTGCCTGGATAAGCACACAAAGGGCATATCTACTTGATTACATAGAGCAGATAACATTAACTGTGTCCTTTTGTTTGTTTGTGACAAATAACTTTTATGACATGCATAGAAATTCAAAATTAAACCTTTAAACAAAGTGAAAATGCAATGTTCAAATGTATTCATAATACAAAATACAAATATAAGTTACGGTTAGCAATGTAATCCATGCTTTATTGCTACATTTATCTCAAGCCTTTAGTCAGCACAACTAATTATACTCAGTTATGAAAAGTAATAAACTTTAGAATTCAGTTGCTCAGGCTGCATCATCTGAACGGTCATTATCAAAAAAAAGCACCTGTTAGGAAGAGCAGCTGTTATGTGCTATGAACTTGGCTTATCTTAATATTTCATTATGATGTCAGGCTCCATATAAATGATTAACTATGCAATTTTGTAAACAAACAGAACTATAATGATATAAAAGTCCAGAAAGTCCATTAATTATTCGCGCTTATTTTCAACTCACCAGAATGAAAGTTAAGAGTTATTTCAAAAGATAGTTATTTCAAAATGTTTCTGAAATTCAAGCTATTCTACATCTATGTGTCGACTAGGTAACACTAGCTAGCCATCTTGTTTTAATACCGTCTAACAGTTTGTATGTTTCCATAAGTTCACTGCGCTATGACGCTATATTCTTGATTCTTTAAGGTGATTGTACTGAAGAAAAGCTCATTGGTGGAGGTTGAGGAGGCAGATTCAGGGGTCCAAACAGGCCTGAAAGAGTGGTTATGGATTCAGACCTTGGGTGCTCCTCCCTCTATGTAGGTTGACACTTCGTCGATGGACAGCGTAGGCTCATCGGAGGAAGGAATGATTCCAGAAAGCCTCTTCAGCAGGTTGGCCAGATCTGCAGACACGGTGCTTGTCTTATAGCTGTCAAACTCTGGCAGGGTCTTAGGCTTGAAGTACTCAAACATGAAGAGAGCGTCGCTCCACTGCAGCTCCACCTGATACATACAGGCAAAGAGAAGCTGTATAAAAATAAATGCTTCACAAAGACACCTCAAGGGGAACTTCAGCCTCCAACATGTTCACACTTTTGAAACTCTGGTCTATTTAAGAGTTAATGGAGGTCTTTTGCTAACATGGATTTAGGTCTTTCCACAGTGTTATATATCATATGTACCTACATTTTTAAAAGCACAAACAAAATGGTAAATATCCAATTTACATCCCAATTAAGTACATTTCAGTTTGTAATATGTCATACTAGTTTAAGGTGGGTACTTATGCAAGGCAGTGTAAATTGTGATGGGGAGGATTAGTGTCAGATGGCGAGTGCTTTGCTGCCACAAGGGTATAATAATGACGATTCAATGGCAGCTGTGCAATTACTCGCAGGAAGAGTGGGTTTCATTAACTCGCACATAATCAAGACTTTGCAGTGACAAAATGTGGAATTATTAAACTATCAGAGAACAAAAGACATAGCGATATATGCTGAGTTTTACTGGATGCGTCCCCCTGCCCCTTTCCAAAATTGTAATCTTAGCAAAATGAGTGGAATGTACTAGAAAGTCTGAGAGCCCGAAGTTGATTATTTTCCAATAACTCCATGTCGCAAAGTGTTTTATTCCTCTTATACCACAGAAATTTGCTGATCATTCTAGTTTTTAATTTATTATATGATTGGGGAATAAAAGAGCAACTGAGAGTTAAAGGAACGTGAATCTTTAAGTGCTCATCATTCCTCACTGTTTTAATTGCAAAGCGATTACGCCATGAGTCAGAAAACAGCGGAGTCGTCCTCCATTGCTCCGGTTATTGAATGCATGCAGAGCATTCAATAGGGCATTCCCCTGGAAGAAGAGCAGTGAAGAGCGAGGGTGTGCATGCATGTGGCCACAAGAGAATCAATCGCTTGATTAGTGCAGAGACGGCCCACTGCAGACCTCATGCCACCCAGCTGCCTAATTAGCTCTGGGAAAACACTCGTAAACTCATTAAGTAACAAAGCTCACAAAGGAGCCAAGGGGAGAAGGTAATCAAGCAGAGAGTGAGGGGAGCTGGAACTCAAGCGGGAGATGCTGAACCAAAATGCAGAGTAATCAACGCTGTACTGTAGAGCAAAGAGCTATAGTCAAAAAATGGAAGGCTAATGAGGCCATGTACCTTTGGGACAGGTTTTTATAACAGTCTTTCAACTACTTTCTTTGTCTGTACGTGTACGTGTGTGTGTGTGTGTGTGTGTGTGTGTGTGCGTGTAATGCCCGTGACGCATTGTGCTCCTACGGCTATTGTTCTTTAATAACTGCAATGTGATGCACAAACCCATTCATGTCATTAAACGTGGTGAGTGCAGAGTGGCTTCTGTTGTGGCCTTACGCAGAGTAATTCACAAAAGCATTGAGTAAAAAAAGAAAAGCTTTCCCTCTTTAATGTATGAGAATGTGATGCCTGGACAGGAATAGGATGAAAAGGCAAAATTTCTGAAAACTACAGAAATTCCTGAAGTAAGTTTGGTTTCTGAATGTATGCCAATTATAAGGAACGTTCTAGCATTTTAAAGTCTAATCCACACTAAATTAGAGTCTACACTAAAGAGTACATTCCAAATGCAGCACATAAGCGTCGTGAACATTTGAACAGCTGGTATCTGAATATAATCTGAATCGATTAGCTCTATATCCATTTCACTACTGCATGTAGCGATCGAATAACTTGATCAAAGTGTGATATTCCATGTGGTTCAGCAGTTCCAGGTCACTCTTGAAAGATATTTTGTGGTTTCTCAAAGTGTGGAAAAGTCAATTTCAGAAAAATCAATTTGTTGGCCGTTTCGTGACACCAACTTTCAACAGGTTTTCCCAGACGGACACACAGCACTGAAATGGAACTGTGAGATTACCTGTGGTGCAGAGTGCTCCTCCAGGTAGCGTGCTTTGTTCTTCTTGCTTGGGTAGGAGTACAGGCAGTAGAAGCACTGCTCCAGCGCCGTCTCCAGATCCTCCTTATAAGGCAGTGCATCTGCTTCAGCTAGCGTCTGCTGTAGTACGCGAACCTGTGGCGCACAAACAGTAAATTGTTAAACAGTTTATTAAGCTGGAAGTAGGAGGTATGTGGTCATATTCTGAAAGTTTTCACTGCCCTCAGACTCACAAAAAACTTGAGCAGAGCACCGTCAGAGTTGCAGCACCAAGAGCGGCGGCCCAGGTACTCGTGTGCTGTATTTAACAACATCAGACACGGAGGCAACAGGGGATTGTCGTCATCTAGGAAAAACCCAAATACAAATCGCAGTGCTGAGCAAACACCAATGTTGTTCACTCATCTGTGCCATGCGCATTCAGTATCGCTGTGCTTTGCTGGGTTCAGATGCAATGGCATTTTTATATGATATATTTTTTACCCTTTTAATGTCACCAAAAAGAATCTCAGCCTGCCAAACTGATTTAATGACTTAGCCAGCACACTACATTCAGGACAAATCAGTCTACAGGGAGTGCAGAATTATTAGGCAAATGAGTATTTTGGCCACATCATCCTCTTCATGCATGTTGTCTTACTCC
>JAQQZR010000039.1:21592878-21606359 GCA_030068235.1 Notoglanidium macrostoma | reverse complement strand
AATGGTTAGCTCACCATGATGTCTGTCCACACACAGCAGCTCACCAACAGGCATAAATAAATAAATAAATAAATAAATAAATAAACAAACAATACATTAAAAAGGTTTTCCAGTCAAATTATATTCCTTGTGGGAACATTTGGTTCTCACCAAGATATAAAAACACGCTCCTAAATAAAACACACACACCTCCTATAAAAACACACACACCTCTATGACATGCTCAGATACAGACATGTCAGTATCATTTTTTTTCTCCCAAGGCAATACAAACAGGATACAGATGTGTACAAGGTACAGGACTGTTTTCTATCTGCCCTTAAAGGAATTCGAATCAATTTAAACCACAGCAGCCCTGACCAGAATAAAACCGCTACTGAACATGAACGAATGAAAGCAGTAAAACACGGCACGCAAGGTCCCAATACATTCCCATGTCGAAGAAAGTAATCGGTTTTTCCTCACTACCGCAGGAAAGTATGTACATCGTACTTGTAATACCTTTTAGCGTAAATAATAAACCTTGTCCATAAAACAGTGCTGCTTTTCTCTACACTCACACAGGAGGAAAATAACCCTTAGTTACGGTGGTGCAGTGCTTAGAACTGTCGACGCACAGCAAGAAGGTCCTTGGTTTGAACCTGCAGGCTGGCCATGTTCTCCCCATGCGTTCGAGGGTTTCATCTGGATACTCCAGTTTCCTCTCACAGTCCAAAAACATGCAGATTAGGTCAAAAAGCTACTCTAAATTGCCCATAGGTGTGAATGGTTGCTCGTCTCTCTGTTAACCCTGCGATAGGTACCCTACCCTCTCGCCCAAAGTCAGCCGGGAAAGTCTCCAGCTTCCCTATGACCCTGATGGATAAGCGGTATAGAGAACGGATGGATTGATTTCCCATGGTGTTGCTGTTTCCCTTTATTTAATGGGAACACAAACAGCAGAGCTAGATCTGTGATCAATCATGTGAAAGGGTGGTGTACACCATTGGTTTGTGTCTCAAAGAGACAAATGTTACTTCAGACAACTCCTACATTACATATTGATAAAAAAAATAAAAAAGAAAAAAAGAAAGAAAGGCCGAGATTATTGGATAGTACTACTGTACACACACTATTTGTCTACACTATACAGATGTAGAAGAGTACAGACAAATAGCTCTGTAGTAATAATGATTCAGAACTCATCTGGTTCCTGGTTAAGTTGTCTTCTTCAGGTCATTGCCCCATTACCTTTGGTGTGCTCATTAGGGATGTAGAGCTACATCTTGATTTCTGAAAAAGGTCTAATGTTAAAAGCGCTATAAATACAATGGAATTGAATCTTGGTCCAAAAGATGACCTTGATCTCAAAATGCACCAGATGTACCAGCTTCTCCAGATCTGTGTACATATATAAAACAGACAACTAACTAACCAGCTAGCAGGAGGACATGATGTACTTGACCAACAGAAACACTGCACCGACCAAAGTCTTTAATTAGTGGCATTCCTGTTTGCTTTTTCTAATACAATACAATTGTATTGAACGTTGACGACATATAAGATATAAAGCGAATTTATTGTGGGAAGAAATATCCTAAATCCTGCCAGGAACATGTAAACACAATTATATTTATATTTATATGTGTCTAACGCAAAGCTAATATCATTGCTGGTAAGTTTTGTTTTTCATTTTAACCGTTAGCGGTTAGCTAGCTCTACTCACCTTTAGTCTTTTTGTTTACAATTTCTCAACTAAAGCCGGTTACTGTGTGCTGAACTTTACCCCAAACGCTGCATTTCACAAATATTACATTTAAATCTTAAAAATTTTTTACTAAAACACTAACTACACACTACTCCACGTTATCATTTATAAATATTTACATGCATATTTTTCTGCACAATCGCGTCTCACCCGGCTCACAGATGCGCGAGCTTCTCTTTGCTAAAACGCAGTTTCTGAAGCCAACATTGACGAATGTGATTGGATGATAGGACGCACGCGCTCCACGTGTGAGCCAATCATGTTTCGGCTAACTTAGAACCCCTGTAACAGCAGAAAGAAAAGATCACCGCTTTAGAATTAATTATCCTTAGGGGTATACAGAGTGGTGATATTGCTTTAAATATAAATAAATAAATAAATTCTTAGATTGATAATTCATTATTACTTTTATTGAGTTGAATTCAGCCACACACACACCCCTTGACATTGTCTGTGATGTAGTGTTTTGAAAACTACAGACTTCACTCCTTAATTAATTCATCTTCAGTAAGTGCTTGAACAGGGGTCAGTCCTAGGAACACACCATGAATGCATTTATAAGGCACTATGCATTCACACACCTAGAGGTAATTTAGTATCACCAATCCAATCTGCACCTTGCAATCAAATAATCTTTAAATAGATCACATCCTATGGCTGTTTAATGTGTCTTTTTTTAAGCAGCATTTTTATCAAATCCATTGTTTTTGATTCCAATCCCATCTACGTGACTTGGTTGCGTGTTATTCTGCTACGAATTCACATATCATGGGGTCACAGCAATTTTTAAACGGTAACCTTAAGCGCACACAAGACTGCAATTTGAGACAAGCAACTCTTGGCTCAAAATGAAGCACAATAAATATGAAGCTGTAAAACAAACCCTGCAAGTTATAAATGGCTTCCAGTTTACACTCTACAAGCATCTGAACAGCACGATTGAACACAACATCGCACAAGTAATTCTTTTCCATTCATTCATTCATTTTAGACCTGGGCACTTTTTAAAAAAAAGGTATAATTTTTGTAGCTACATAAAATGTAGAGAAAACGAACTTGAACAGTCCAACAAAATACAACCAACAGTTGTGCCCAAATAATTATAACTCTAGCAGGTAAAGTATACCCACAAACACTTATTGGTTTGTAGGGAATAAGGAGTAGGGCACTTGTTTAACTACCAGCAATACTCTGTTTTAAGAAATTCAGAAGCATTGTAAAACAATAATACAAATCATTGTTAAGCTATAATTACTGTTTAATGCACTAAGTAATAATTTACATTCTCATTTACATTATCTCCAACAACAACTCGGTATTTCAGAGCACTGGGGTAATTATAAATGGTGCAATCTATCATGTAAACATTTCAAGTGTTGGCACTAAACATTACAACTGTGCTCTGTCTCTAGAGACCAGCCAATCGTACAGCACCGCTCTGGCCATCAGAGCCACTGAGTCTCTCAGAACCCAACTGAGACATGCTGGAAGATCTGGAGCTCAGAGCTGGAGAGAGCTTCCCTTCTGAGAAGTCCTCTCTGTAAGAAGAAGAGCGTTTACTGTAAACACTACGATGGACACTGCTGGCTATACTGCCTGATCTTGAGCCTCGGCTGCCTCTGAATTTATCAGAGCCAGACTCCCTGTTTGAGTTTGAATGGGTTGGAGAGACACTCCGCTGCAGCTGAAGAGCTTCGGTATGGTCCAGGGGAGAAGGTGAGGGGTGGGTGTGGAGCGGAGCTGGAGCGAAGATCACGTCCTGTGGGGACTGGAGATGACGAGAGCTCTTGGAGACAGCAGAAGCAACAGAGGAGGATGAGGTGGACTGAGGTGTCGATGCTTTTTGAAGGTTGTTCGTTATCTGCTGAACATGTGCAGAAAGTCAGGATTAACTATTATATCGGATAAGAGAAGTCAAAGAATAAATAAAACCATCTCAAAGTTAATAAGCATAAAATATGCAGCCCATCTTGTTACAAGACATTGTACTGACCATTACAACGATTACTTCCTTAAATCTTAAATAAACATCTCCTTACGGAATACCATGGCACAATGATACGTTTTCCTAGTTAAATACCAGCTCAGCTTTTTAACTGTGGCGCATCCAGCATACGCGTCCCTGTGAAAGGTTGATACTATGGAAGCAAGTGCATTATTACAAACATGTGATTTGAATTACAGCCAGATTAACTGATCTACTGTCACAGCTGCTGATGCAGAAAACAAATGAACCTTTTATCCAATCGGATTCAAGAATTAAACAGAGCTTTTTGAGCAATAGTTATGGTCTATTAAGTTTTCTAAAGTGTGATAAGACATTTCAAGATCTGCCACAATAGAAGAACCTGAAAAGCATCCTCAGTTCAGGTTCCTGTGGCAGGAACACACACATTTTCTAGGTTATTTAAAACGTTACTGCCGTGCGAACAAAGCTTAACGCTGCTTACAGCCATGCGGTCTTTCCTCTGCACGCTGGCCTGCTCTCCATGTCCTTCTCGCTGTGTAGAAGAGAGCTGAGGACGATTCACAAGCCCGAAGTCGGACTGCTCAATGCCGGCCATGGACGCCAACTGACCCAGCCTGCACGAGACCATCGACATCATGCATTTCTGTTTTATATGCTGCACCATACACTATCGACATGACGCAATATTCCAGACATATTAAAGTAACAGCAAGAAATGAGCCCTGGCTAACCCTGCGTCTTTAAGCAGGTCGAGGAAGGCATGGAATTTGTGAAAGGAAGCCTCGATGCTGTCCAGCACTTGTTCATCCTCCAAGACAGAGTGACTGACGTGAGCTTCTGACAGTGACTGATTCACACTGCGTAGGCGACTGCTCTCTAACTCCAGCTAGTGTGGAAAAATATCAAACGGAGAAGCAGGCAAGAGAATATGACGTACCACATGCATCAGTGCGGGAACATAGCCGCAAGTCATAACGTTGACAAAACAAGTCCGTCATGGACTGCTATACCTCAACAACACGAGAGGTGGCTTTGAGTCTTGCGTTCCTCTCCTCCGTGAGCCGTAGCCTGCATTCCTCCAGCTGTTCCTGGAAGAGAAATGGTAAACTGCACTGCTTCACTGTTATAAACAAATACAGACAGATAGGTAAACCGATAGATAGATAGAGGGGCAGACAGACAGGTAAATAAGCAGATGTTAATTACGATCTCTTGTTATAGACAGAATAAAATCTCAGCCAGACACCTGTAGCATGACCAGTGTTGATACTGTACTAATTGTGGTACCTGCAGACTCCTGTAATCTGCCTGTAGACGTCTGAACTGGCTGCTGCCGATGTTCTCGCTAGCACTCCGTGCGTACAAAGTTTGTGACGCGCTTTCGTTTTCCTCAGACTCCGACTCGCTCTCCGACTCCAACGTGACTCGAATGGAAGAAGCATTCTGAAAGGGTCAGAACAAAAAAAAAAAAAATTTTTTTTAATCTATTTCATAGTGAACTAGAATTTCATTGCACTTTTGGATTAAGTCCATACTACAAAAATTTTTTTTTTTTTTAAATACAAAAACCTGAAAACCCCGATCTGCTGTTGTGGCACTCTGAGGGAGACCCCTAAACAAGACCAAAACACAAATGATATAGATCTTAACAGATGGGATGGACATTATATCCGTTGTTAGTGCCACTGCAAAAAGTATGAATTGTTCTGAACCACTTCTATCTCAACGTCTCTCACCTCTGAAGTTTGGCCCGTGCCGCAGTGCGCCATGGGATATAGCCAGTACTGCCGGGTCGAGGAGGCCTCCCTCCGCACGGTGCTGAAGAACCCCGCCGTGAGCCTTTAACTAATACACCAAGTACGTTACATTAGCACGTCTGCTAAACACACAACAAATAAATCAAAGAACAACAAAGCAAACCTTTCTAAATCGATCATGTGTTATTACGTCATAACTGTAAGAGCCAATCAGGTTCCAGTATGCAAATACAGGTCGAGGAATACCATTTTGTTCAGAAAGGAAGTGTTTCCTATTTGCATATTCATTCAATCCTGATATTTAACTGATTCGGATTCTGTGCCTTGCGGTGCGGTCTTTGTATCTTTCTTTCAAGTCAGTGTGTCCAACCATTCATTATTAAATTGAAAAGAAAAGAAAAGGTAAAAATGGCTTACCGCTTCTGTAGGTAGCTCTCCCTGTGCTTCGCCTGGTTGTCTGCCCCGATGGGTCATTTGCATCTTTAGCTGGAGGCTTCAACCACAAATACTGCAACACAGACACCATTACTAACATATCTAAAGTCCTTTAGAAAAGGCAACATACATGACTGACATGAGATCTCAAACATCTCCGACGTTTGCTCTTGAAGCGGTGACATCGCCATAGCATTTAATGCTGTTCATTATACCAGCATGACAATTTTACAAGTAACCTAGTATATTAGCTGGGCTTTATGGAAGAGTGGCATGAAGAAAGCCATTACTGAAAACAGCCTGCGTTGGAAACCAAATGGAGATTAAAGGTTCTCTGGTGTAAATGCTCCGACAAGACCAAATATGAGCATTCAGGCCTTGGTAAAAAGTCTTACATTTGGTGGAAACCCAACAACACAAGTACTTCATCTCCACAATGAAGCATGGTGGCGGGAGCATCATGTTTTTAAACAGGGACTGGAAAACCGGTCAGGGTTGAAGGTAAAATGGACAGAACGATATACAGGGCGAGCCAAGAAGAAAACCTGCTGCAGTCTGCAAGAATCTTGTGACTTGGTGTGGAGGTCCAACGGGGCAACGATCCTTGATATTTTATAAGTACTCCCATATTACAATCAATGTTTCCCTTCACTATAAAAGACCACCAGCCCTACGCAGTTTAGCATACATCTACCTAAAACATTTGCAGATGTGGACGGGTCTTACCTGTGAGTCCAGGCCTTTATTGTTCATAAGCACTTTTTTAATCACAGATTTCACCAGCTCATTATCTGAGTAACAACAAAGAGCAGTCAGTATTTCGCATCACGTGAATGTTCTGGGTTTCTATGCGAGAGTGTGTTGAAGAGTGCGACTGACCCACTAGGGGGTTTCTCCGGATGTCCAGTACACACAGAGTTGTGTTTGACAGGAGCATTTTCTCCAGAACATGAGCTCCATCGTTGGAGATGCCACACCGCTGCAGGTCCACTGCTACAGTATCAACACAGAGGCAAACCATGATCGCCTAAACACCAAGTACGCCATATACGTTAACAATTTGTCCAAGAGTTGCCACAATCCATATTCTCTGACCTTTGACCCACAGGTCCTCTGCGAGCTCCTGAGCGAGGGACGTCACTCCTCTGTCACCGATTAGAATGTTTTCGTTAAGTGTGATCCTGCGAAGCCCGCCCATCGCCTCAAACTCCGCCTTCCTGTACCGCAAAGTCTCCGCCCACGCCGTGCTGTGTCGCCTCACTGCCTGGTGCTGCTCAAAACAAGCCAGCCGTGTTTGTATAGTCATTTCATTTCTTAATTACAGACATTTATGACAGAGTATAAAAATGATTGTTTCAGTAATTATTGTACCAGTCAATTTTTTAAGCCAGCTCACCTTTATAATGTTTGCCATATGCTCTGCACCTCGCCATGTAATATTACAGGCAGTGAAATCCACCGCTTTAATAGTTGTTGAATACTTCACACTCTGACAGATAGCTGAATCAATACAAAAGCGAATCAGCAACAAATAATGTCATTTTGTCTGAAATAAAAAATATGTTCACACTTCTGACTCACTCTCGAGTCCATCGTCTGCTATTGGACAGCGTGCCAAAGACAAATGCTCCAATGACACACTCTTGGACAAACCCTGAACAAGGAGAAAAGGAGAAAGTCTGAATATGAACACAGTGAATGTATCAGTACTTAAGCACCTCGCTCTCTCTCTCTCTCTCTCTCTCTCTCTCTCTCTACCTTTGTGAGTGTCTCAAGGTCTCTGTCTCTCAGAGGCAGCCCGTGCAGGTGGAGCGTTTTAAGGCTGTGTGAAACACCCAGGCATTTCTGAACGGCTTTGCAAAGCTGAAGCGTCATGCTCTTCGAATGGAGAACAGGAGTCTTCTTCCTGATGGAGGTCTTATAAGAACCTGTAATAGAGAATAATAGTCTCACATGACTAACAGGGGATTCAAATTAAGATTCTCAGACACGGTAAATTGCCAAATCTAAACGACTGGCTGCGGTAAACTACCAACCCAATCTTTCTGAGCTGGAAATTTTCTGCTTGCTGGGTGATATGACCACAATTTTTAGGGCTTTTTTTCCCCCTAACTTGGTCTTGGTCAATTCCCTACCCACCATTTAGAGCTTCCCATTCATATGCCAGCCACCAAGCTGAGAGGGTGAAGGCTATCATGTGCTACTTCCTAGACACATGAAGCTACCCAACAACATCTTTTGCATTTCCTCTATTTTTAGATGGACTTTCCAATGCCTTTTTCAATTTAAAGTAATTATACCATTACTATTATAATTCTAATTATACCAACGTGCAGGTGACTATGGAATTACCAACCCTGAGAGCCCAGACTGGTCAGATAGCAACTTCTGACACCGACATGATGCAGCTGTTTGTTGATAGCTAACGCTGACAGTACAGGGACCCAGTCTGGGAAACTGATGGCATCTCCGTTAAAGTCCAACACTCCTTGGCTCAGACCCGAACTCACGGCAGCTACCGGAGCCGAGCCCTGAGTCGCACACAAGGACTCATAGCAGGCCTCGAAGTCCTGCGCCGCTCTCCGTCTCATCTGAGCTGATCCCTGCATCATTCGCGTAGGCACCTAGTAATAGATGAGTGAAGAAAAAAAAAAAAAGATATACCGATATCAGCACTCTGAGTATTGATACTGACCTGATACCTCTGTGATGGACTCTCAGGTCTGATGGAGTCTATATTTAATTGTGCCGAGACATTCAAAGAATTCACAATGGATCAGTTTTAAAATGCCTTCCATAAGCCTTTCACATTACTTTGGCTAAATTCCTCTTGGCAGGACTGGTGTAACTGGGGTATCATAAATGAACACACATGTTCAGATCAGCGCACAAATTTTCGATGAGATTCGGCTCGGGGCTTAGACAAATCTTAATTTTGTAGCCATTAGAGGATTGATTAGGATCATTGTCCTGCTGGAAGACGCAATCGAGGTATTGCTTCAGTATTTCTAGCTAAATCCTCCTTTATCATGATGCCATCTCATTTCTGAAGTACGCCAAACCTTTTCCTAGGAAAACACGGCTGCAACACGATGCTGCCACCCCCCATGCTTCAGACTTGAGATGATGGTCTCCGGATTACAAGCATCATCCTTTCCCCTCCATATAGAAACAACACGGATCTTTAAGGACAAACAGTTCATTTTCTGTTTCATCTGACTGGATTTCTTTATTCCAATCTTGGAAGTAGGGGGCTTCTTCCTTGCATGACAGTAATGACAGGCCATGGTGAGGTAGGACTCCCACTCACCAGTTTCAATGAATATTTAATGGTTCTAGCTCTTTAAATGGGGTCCTACATGGAACCTTTTCTGAAAATGAAATTCTGATTTTTAAGGGTTTCCAAAGTGGGATTAAAACCCTTTTTGAGAAAGTCTCAGAATTATTATTTACAGTTAATAATATTTGCAAGAGGCTAATTTAATTACAGCACTGCAAAATGAACAGAGATTCATAAACAACACGATATGCAACACCTGCAAGCAAACATCAGTTCCTAGCTGTTTTAAATTAAATAACTGCTCCACGCAATATTTACAACTTTCATTCATCAGCTAGCTAGGTAAGATTATTAGCTAAAAAAAGAGACCAATTTATTTTAAGATGTCATTTTTTTACTCTTAATTTGCAAGTTAGTTTCTTGGCGTTGTGCGTGTTATTACCTGTTTTGTTATTGCTGTTTCCTTATCAACCGCCTCCAGGGAGGAGGATTTGTTGTTAATGTACCGCGGCTGTTTAAAAACCATGAACGCCCTTAGTAGTTCTTCTTCTTCTTCTTCTTCTTCGTCTTCTGTGTTTTTATTGAGAGGCGCCAGTACCGGCGATAAGTGGAACTGCACCTCACCTCTGAGTGACGCCATACAGTTAATAAAGCGCTTATTTTTATTTTAATTTGCAAATAACAAGCAATATACAGTCAAGTCCATGACCAACATCCAGACCAGGAACTTACAAGTAACGGGGAAAAAAAAAACATTAATGGACGTTTAATTACGAAAAAAATAGCCTTCTATGTTTTTAATATGTGGCTCTAGTGGCCTCTAGTGGCATTAAGTAGAACTGCACTTTACCTCATAGTGAAGCCTATCGGTTAATCATTTAAGCGCACTAATTTTTTTTCTAAAAAATTAATTTGTTAATAAAAAGGCAATATAAAATCATGTTCATGACCAACAGCTGGATCATGGACTTATAGATAATGAAAAATTACATTAATGGACATTAAATTACACAAAAAGAGCTGTCTGTGTTTTAATGTGACTCTACTGGCCTCTAGTGGCAAAACATGGACCTGCACCCAACCTCTGAGTGAAGCCATTAGGTATATGATTGAAGCGCACTTTTCTAAGTTTCAGACCAGAGACCTTCTCGTGTAACGAGAAGTAGCATTAAAATGACAAAAGAAAACGGAAAAAAGAAAGTTTCTGCGGTTTTATGCATGGCCTCTATTCCAAGAAGCAGAAGTACACCTTAGCCATACGGTCCATGATTAAAGGCATTCTTTTAAAAAAAAAAAAAAAAAGAAAAAAAAAAGGAATTATACATCATATTTTGTTATATCTGTAATGTAAATCAAAAATCAGATAAATAGTTTTTGAATGAATACAAAAACAAGACAATTGTTTACTCTGTTTACATTTGTGAATGAAGCACTTAGTCATTAGAGTAACTGTGTTGATGAATAAATTCAGATTTTGGTCATTTAGACTTCCATCATACTATTTTATCTCCTTATATAAAAAGCTATTTTTGAGCCTCTGTCCTTAAGAGTTTTACATATTTACACCTTTCACCTTTGAAGAGACAGGAAGTGTGAGAGACATTGTGGTTGAAGCACATTGAAAGGTTGATACAAAATAACAATTCTAATCAGGGGTGTGACCATATGGGTGGCACATTTGGGGTGGCATGGTGATGCTTAAAGTAATCTCTGCCATCATATATCATATTTCCATCATTCAGTTCATTCTGAGTTAATGAATCACATCAGGTTCGTCTTCATGTAAATCAAATGCTGTAGATGTTTCTACCAAATTCCTTGAGTATTAGTAAAGGCACTATAGACCTGATAAGATTTTCAGCAAAAATAGCATTGCTCTATATGTAACAGTCCTGTGCCATCACTTAATCCACCTGAAGTTATAACTTCATGTGTAAAAATCAGACTGGATACACAACTTTCTCCAAATATGCCTATTCTTTATTAAATAATGGTAAAACAAACTGATGAATCTAACCCCAACCCTACACACCCAAGGCACTTTATTTTTCATACATTAGTATAGATTATATTAGTACACATAATTCTAGTACTCATAATATTAGTATTTTATAGTGTCACAATAGAAGTGTTTTTTTTTTTTATTTATAATATTATCAGGGCTACATGAGCTTTCCCTTAAATTTCAGAGGAAAACTTGTGCCCTGATTTTCTAACATGGAAATGAGATTGTGAGCTTTTTACTTCAGCTTATTCGCAACTAAAGGAGAATACTTTTACTTGGAAAGCATTTGCAAATCTGGGCCTTGATGTTTTGAATGCAGTCAACAAGGCAGCATAGCCATGTTCCTCTGATTTGTTTCTGGAGGCATAAGATGTAGTATTGTAAAAGAACTATAAAGGTATAAAATGTTTTGTACAATATTGAAAATCACATTAGTCAACTTCAAATAATTATTTGAAGGAGAACCTCCCCTACAGGCTTGGGTGACTTTTCAGAAAAGAATGTGAATTTATTAAACAAAAAAAGCCTATCGGTGTTTCGTTTAAAGTGAGAATTCCAATACCAAGTCTCATGTTCAAGTCTTGAGTTTGGGCCTACAACATGATGTAAGGAAATGGATCATTAAGTAAATCTAGAGTAGACACCATCACTATGTGCAAAACTACACCTTTTTAACTGTATAGCACATTATTCTTTTACTATATTAACCAAGACCAAAAGCACAGTAGAGAAGATGCACCATGTTGTGTTCAAAGTAAGCACCAATAACCCATTTTCCCATTCACAACACAGTGAATGTAAGACAAACTCTAGAGGATAAAGATTACTCATACACTTTAACATTTATAGGAAATAAGGGATAGAGCACCATTTAATAAGCAGGACTTTGTGTATTTTTAATGAAGTCAATGACACAATTATTTAAAAAATATATTATTATTATTTATTTATTTATTTATTTAAATTCACCACATAACACTGAACAGGCTCATTTTGTCTTCATATGTAATAGCATGATTTTTATGGTTCAGAAAAATACTTGCATTAGACTGATAACCTGCCCTTTCTAACTCCTGAATTCCAACACCACCAATAAATGGATGACTCTTGGTCCTACTAGTTTCCTTGGCACTTTCCACACTCTCCCTTATTTGCATATAATTGGACTGAAGAGCCACCCAAAACTTGCTTTAAAATGTTTTTCCCAACACCGATCAAGCAATTGCTTTTTGTGCCTGGTCCACCAAAAAAGGAGAATTTAGTTCACTTTTACCCTCAGCAACAAATACAGATTCTATGAATATGTAGATTGAAAGCCCCTCCCGTGCCCTTTGAATAACTAGTGTTCCATGGTTTGAGTTTGCATACTGAAACATGATTGGCTCTTATATGTAATGACACAATAAATTTTACCAGCTACATGTGGAATACTGACTCAGATGTTGAACTCCATCTTTCGTAAAAGAATATGGGGGAAATACATTCCAGTGGTATCCAGTAAGTAAATTACGGCACGACTTATGGTGTAGACCACAAACACCTGCGCAGCACTGCAGTGTCAGTTCATTTGAGTCAGCCAATCAAATCAAAGGAGGTGGGATTTACTTCGATGCAAATGAAGAAGACTTTGATCAGGTGATGCAACAGCACACTTTAACTGCAGTATTGCAAGTTTGTAAGTCAGAAAACTCCACAGGACCCTGATCGTCATCTTCATAAGACAAAAAAAACAAACAGACAAAAAAACAGAACCACAATAAACAAAATTAGAAGATATTTTAATTTGTTTGTATATTTGTTGCTGTTGCTGTAATATATATATACATTTTCCAGTCTAACCAAGAAAAACACAGAGTTCTCAGTAACGGAAGAACTGTTTATAGCTGCTATAACACGAGTGATAAAATGAACTAACTTCTTTCATGGACGTCCCACGACCTTAAATTCAAGCATAAACAGTTAAAACCTAGTACGTGTCATGTGTCATTCATTATTAAATTAAATATTGTAATTGTTGGCAGATAAGTTGTATACAAGGGACACAACACTTTTGGAAATACTGTTATTAGAAAATAATCGACTTTGGTGTGATTCACATCATGCCACTTTGCACATCTAGTCATTGATTATTTTCCGTTTATAGCTTGCTACCTCGTGTTTTATTGTTTAAATTGTGAATTATACAAATTATAATTATAACATATGAAATTACGGCACGGTGGTGCAGTGGTTAGCACTGTCGCCTCACAGCAAGAAGGTCCTGGGTTCGATCCCCGGGTCACCCAGGG